>JAODJU010004573.1:0-10346 GCA_026776725.1 Gnathonemus echidnorhynchus
TGATGTCTGACCATGTCACCCCCCCCCCCCCCAGCTTCTGCGTGGGCTGGCTCCCCTTGGTTTAGGGGCAAGTAAGTTACTACGGATGCCTGCCCCCCCACCTTTAAACCACCCACCCTGTGCGGATGGCAGACCTTTGCAGAAATCCTCCCCTCTTTTGATCTTTCTCCGAAAAGCGTTTATGTCCTCGAAGGGCCCCCTTCTCTTCGCCCCCAGTGACACGTGGCAAGGATTTATGTTCGGCCGCCACACTCTGCCCACTTACGGGGTGCGAACCTCCCACTGCAGCTCGGGACTCCCCTGTTAAAATTCCCCCATTAATGATCTTTATAATCGAATCTATGCATGTGCATATCACACGTCGGGGGTGTCACTGTCGACACCCGGACACCAGCAGGTCATCGAGGGGAAGCTGTTACTCCTGACGGGTCTCCTAGTGCATTATGGGAAAGGTAACACAAAAGCTTCAGTGCGTATTTGAGTGGCTTCCCCTCCAGCTAAATAATTGAAATTACTGGGAGTAGCTTCAGGACAGCAATTGATCGTGTTAGTTTCATTCACATAAGCATTACATCAATCCATCCATCCATCCATTCATCTATCCACCCACCCATCCATCCATCCATCCACCCATCCATCCATTCATCCCATTATCCAGTCGTCAAGCTGTTCATGGATCTTCTTGTAGTAAGTGCCCGATAGATGCCAGTCCAGAGCAGGGCACACAATCACACACCCAGGTGGGGTCGCAGTGCTGCCTCGATGTGTTGCCATGCCAACCCCAGCATTACTGCCTTTTAGTGTAATTATCATTTTATATCATATCATGTAATATCATTTTATATCATATCATTTTATATCATATCATATAATTACCCTTAATGTTTATCACTGCTCACAGAACAGCATTATAAGCAAATAGTGCTCAGTAGGAAAGAAGTGAGCACTGCAATAACTGTGCAAAGACCTTATGTGTAGCTTGTAAATATTTACCCTGGGCCACTTAGACTTATATACACAACAGACATGTTGGGGGTGGGGGGAGGGTCAGTGCTGACAGTGTTCGATTCACATCTGTTAATTTTTGAAAGACAGATGTTACCCAGGTCACATGGTGCAGTGTCACTTGGTGCTGTGAATCCGGTCACATGGTGCCATGAGCCTGTGAACTTGGTCACATGGTGCAGCGTCACAGGGTGCCATGAGCTTGTAAACTTGGTCACATGGTGCAGCATCACATGGTGCTGTGAATCCGGTCACATGGTGCAGCGTCACATGGTGCTGTGAATCCGGTCACATGGTGCAGCGTCACATAGACGTAATTTGATGCATTTATCTTAGATACCAGGTTGGTGCCGCGGCTCTGATGGTGTCTGTTTTTGAATCTGTCTGGCAGCCATATTTGCATCATGTCGTCAACCAATACTGATGCACGTTGATCTTAAAGGGACTCGGGCAGTACCATCAGCAGGGGGCGCCGTCCTCGGGTCATGGACCTTTTTGGATTGGATGTCCCTGGACGGGAGGCCGGTCCAGGCAGAGAGGTGCGTCCGTCTGGACCCTGAGCCCAGATGGGATTGGACCCAGACGTTGTACCTTTGTGAGCGGGCGGCCCGTCTCGGGCGAGGAGGCTCTGTCCTCCCTGGGGGGAGCTCCTGACGCTCCCACACCCAGTGCTGGCTGAGCCCGAGTGGCCGACGCGGTGGGGCAGGGGGGCCGGATTTAGACCGGGGCGTTCCGCGGCACCTCAGCTGGTTTCCATGGCAGCGGTGGGGAAGGTGGAAAGGTGAAAGGGCCTGATGGTGCTGATAATGGCAATGTGATTTTCTGCAGGCTTTGTTTGTCCTTTAGTTCTCGTTAGCCGCTCCGGCCGCACACCTCGAATGATCCAGAGCCTTCCGGGAGCTCAGGGGTAGCGGGGCAGGCGCAGGGCGATGGAAAGATATCTGTGGAATGGGGGGGGGGGGCGGGGGGTCTCAGAGAAAAGCGGAGTGACCTTGTGCAGATGAAAAGCCCATCTGTGGTCCGGGAGACATTAAGGGACGCATAGTCAGATCAATCCCGAAGAACTGGGGGGGGGCATTAATTAAGACCTTGTGGTAGAAAAATAGGAAGAAAGGGATGGGAGCCTGGATTGGGGTCGCTCCGTCTTTGTCTGTCCTGGGGGTGGGGGGGGTGGGCGCCTGGCAAACCACACGCCGTGTTTATGTGGCACAAGGCTGAGTGCCTCACTGAAAGGGTTTGAGAGCGAAAGCCACAGCCCCCCCCCCCCCCCCACGCTGGAGCATCCTTGGAAAGCCGCGAGCTTTGTCTGCCAGGCACGTTGGAGCCCCCCTCCCTCCAGCGCTGTATGAAATTTGGAGGTGGGGGACTCAAGGCTGCGTTATGCTTTCAGTTTGGGTTTTGGGGGGGGGGTGTGCTTGTAGGACTTCCTGTTGGGGTTTATTAAAGGTTCTCCGGTGTTTTTTTTTTTTTTTTTTTTGGGGGGGTGGTTATGCTCCATAACACCCCCTTCAGGAGAGCGGCGCTGATCCACAGGTGTTCCGGATAACTTTTCTCCTCCTAAATGTCTGGCTGTCGCGGAAACGCCCGGCTCGCTCGATTGGCCACTCGTCCCCTGACCTGCTGCTCGCTGCTCCCAGTGACCCAGCATCAGTACTTAACGGCAGTCAGATGTACAGTGTGCAGTGCCGAGCTTCCCGCCACATTCCCATCGTTTTTGTGGCGAGCAGTGTGACCAGCTCCCGGTCTCTCACTGCCTGACCACAGCTTTAGCGCTCGGCGAAGGCCGCGATCTCATTATGTCCCGGTAACTGGTGTCACAGAAATTCTCTGCCATGACACGACTGTACTGACTGTGTCCTCGGTTAACTGAGCAAATACAGCAGATATTGAGCCGTCTGCCTCTGAATTTGGGCTGCACCCCCCCACGTTAATGCTAGCCTCGGCACCAATGAACCGAGCTTCAGTAGTCTGGGGGGTGGGGTGGGGTGGGGGGGGGGGGGGTGCTTACATTTTATCTTGGGTCTGGCAGCACTGGCAGCGAATCTCACTTCACGTCTTCGGAGGGCTGCCTCTTGATTGGTATGTCAGGTTGTGGCATCAAGGCTGGCTTGATTGGAAGGCCGGCTGGGGGGCGTGGGGTTGGGGCGGGGGGGCATTGAAGGTTTCACATTGGGGGGCATTGAAGGTTTCTCATTCCTGTGTTCACCACCTTAGCTGGCTGTAATTCTACAGGCTGCACAGTCAGTTCGTTTGGTCAATGAACGATGAGCAGTATTAATGTCATGGTGTTGATGGAAGCCCCCGCCCCCCCCAACTGACACTGCCCTGTCCGTCTGTGGCCTTCACGCTCTAACACCCCCCATTTGATGTTATTTGTAAGAAGTGAGAACCCCCCCCATTCTGTCCTGATCAATAATGTAGCACAGCAACATGTTTTTCACATTTAGGTTCTTTCTCCCCTGGGGGAGCAGCGGTAGGCAAGGGCAGATGCCCCCCCTGCCCCACCCTCCCCAGAAGGCTGTCGAGCTGTGTATCTGAGGGGCCCTCGGTGGCAGGTCGGGGGACAGAGCTGTGACAGATTGGCAACAACTGTCCCGCTCAGGACAGCCTGAAGAGGCATCAGTCACCAGTTTTGGTGGTGGGGCTGGTGACGATGACTATGATAATGACAGTGACTGTGATAGTGACAGTGACTGTGATAATGATGATGACTGTGATAATAACGTTGACTGTGATGTAGGGCTGGGCGAAATCACGTCGATATTTTATCGCGCATGCTCAATAATCACCAGGAATTCAGATGACGGGTGAAATATTTGGCTGGACGACAGCTTTTCACTACTATGCCAATGTTTATATATGCCCACAGTTTATTAAGCAGATTTGTAGTACAACTAAAATATTAATGAGGCATTTTATGGCGCCCAAAACTTCAGTATAAATTCGGCATATCCTTATGTTTAATAAACATGTCGGACTTTAAATTGCAAAAACTACTGCCACACCACCAACGTCTTTTACCTTATTTATCCACAAGATCTCCTCTTTAAAAGATGTTGTGGCTGCTGAGCTGTTCTTCATCACTAATTCAGTGCATGTTGCACTGAAGTATACCAAACCACAGAATGCCAAACAGTATTATGTGGTGTGCCCCGCTAACTGAATTTAAGAAACATAAAGATACGCAAGTTTATACAGATTACTAACTTTTGGGTGTCTCAAAATGCATATCACTGACATTTTAGCCGTATTACTAATCTGCTTACCAAATTGAGGGTGTAAGTAAACATCCGTATAGTACCAAAAAGCTGGAGTCCTGTCAAATGTTTTGCTTGTTATCTGAAGCCCTGGTGATTATTGCACGTGCGATATAATATTGATGTGATATCGCCCAGCTCTAATGTGTTGATCACAGTGACCATGACGGTGACTGTGATAATGACAGTAACCATGACGATGACTGTGATAATGATGGTGATCATGATAACGACGGTGACTGTGATATTGGTGATGACTGTGATGATGACAGTGATAATGATGATAGTCACTGGCCGAGCTTCTGCTCCTGCCCACTGACCCCATCTGTCACCTGTGTGTGTGAGAGAGAGCGTGTGAGTGTGTGTGTGAGAGAGAGCGTGCGAGTGTGTGTGTGAGTAAGAGACGCAGTCCCGTTTGATGGCATTCCTCTCTGCTCCGGTTACCCCATAACGAGGCCCATCGGCAGTCATTAAGAAAGCTGTGATTGCTAATTAGACAATAATGCCCCAGAATGTCAATGAGCCTTTAATGGCCCCTGATACTTCAGATCTGCAGATTAACTTTGCTTATTCCTGCCCTGTCAGGATGTCGATGGCTCACTTAATGGCCTTATCTGAAGTTCTGTACCCTGTTTACTGTTTTCAGAATCTGTTTAGGTATGCCTATTCCGTCTGCATTCACAGGTGTTTGAGGGCATATGGCTTCATTGTGATTTGTTTTCTCATGCAGCTGGAATAAGTGTTATGTTGATAGTATCTTTCCAGGTATTTACTGAGTTCAGTTATCCTCATTAATAGCCTGGTGCAATGGGTCTACTTGCATTCCAAGAATGTAACTGTCAGGCAGTCTGTCTGATGAAAAGAAAAATTTGGGGAAAGATACTGAACCTTGTATTAGAGTACAGTACTTAGAGTACAGTAACCCCTTCACATTTGTGAATTTGACATTTGCAGTTTCGGGTATTTGTGAGTTGGCCGTGGACAATTAAACGGGAATATTTTTGCAGCTTGCTTGAATGAATGCGGAAACTCAGAGACGATGTGACATCCAAAAACAATAATGAAAATGATTCAGATCACATAAAATCATATGTGTAATATAGAAATATTAGTGATATATAATATCTGTTAGTGTAAGTGCATGCTATGTAATATTAATAGTCTTGGCTTGGGTTCACCGTGCTTCGAGGGGAGTAACTTTTAAAACTTTGTGTCATTAATTTTGCACTTTTAATAATGTGTGCAAAATGTAAAACTCCCAGTGTGTACAGCAGTAACTTTGCACATACAGGGGCACAATTTAGATGGTTTGTATTTAGATAAAAGGGTTTATTATGTGTTTTTCAGGCTAGCAGACTGATATGGGTTGAGTATAGGAGGGCCCCAAATATTATTCATGAGTTTTCACCTTCACTGGGACCTTCCACCCATAACCCTTGTGAATGTGAAGGGGTTAGACATGCCCCCCCCCTCCCCTCCATATTCCCCAGTTTAGAAAAACACAAGCATGCTACCTGTCAGCATTTGCCATCATAAAATAATTATACAATCTTGGTAATTACTGCAATTAAACACTGTTGTAATTAGTACAATTTCACCTGCCATTGCAAATTAAAGATTAGTAGAGTTTTATTGATAATGCATTTTATTATTTTTTTTATTATTATTGTTATTGGGAATGAATTGGCTTTCTTATTACGGCTATAGAAAATGGTCCAGTCTCCCATAATGCACCGGGGCAATCAGCTGTACTGGCCTGAGGCTCTGACATCTATAGATGCATTGAGATAAAAGCTGCATAACGGAAGCAAGACTGGCAGGTAATTAAATTTGCGTGAAACAGTGAGTAATTAGTGCACGCTAATCACCACACGGTATTCATTAGTCTCAGGGAGTTCAGACAAACGATACAATTAGCGTCTTAAAGTGTTTCAAAAATATTTTTGAATCAGGCTGAAAGCGTACTGGATTCAGAGTCTGTTTTGTCGGAGCTTCGATCAGGAATGCGGCGGAAATGGCATACCCGGAAGTCCGGCGCATCTGTGATCCTCTCTCTTGTCCTGGGGGCGGCACTCAGCCGTGTGTGGGTGGGAACATGCCACATGTGTTCTACAAACGTCCTGCATCCTGCATGTCGCAAGAGAACTAAACAGAAATTATAGAAAACAGGTTCTGCCCTCTGGTCGCTTGCCTGCCCTCTGGTCGCTCGCCGCACCCCCTTTTTAATTGTTCCCTGGGAATCATTATGACATTTCGCTCAGCTTGCAGTGACTGCCCTCTTACCTCCCCATCGTCCAACTTCATTACCATTCCTAGATGATCCCTGTCCCCAAGTACCACTGTCATCACGGGGCAGCCTTTTCCCATGATGCATTGCGGCAGTGGGCCTGTATTTCTTACCCAAATGACTCCCCCTTGCCACTGGAGTTCTGCTTGGTAGCCTGGTACCAGCACCGATTTCACATGAAGCGACGATTGACGGACAGGTGTGAAAACGTGGGAAAGCCCGGAAAACTCCTTCTCCCAGCGCAGCTTTCTGGAATCTTCCATAATCTGGTGTTTACAGACCAAGTCTAATCAGAGCATCAGCAGGGAGCAAGGATTTGTTGTGATGCATGCTGGGATGTGAAATCCACCATGCCTCAGGCTGGCGTCTCCGACAGCGTGTGCCAGCGTGACCCACAGGGACCGCAGACATACTGGAGGTTTCTCATGGTCATTGGGGCTAACGGTTCTGCATCTACCTGTACTTTGGAACCCACATTTCTGTCGATGATCTCCATTTCCTCCATTTTTTTTTTTTTTTTGAAGAATGATTCTGTCAAAATTCCTCGTTAACAGATAGCCTCTTGGGTAACATCTGGGTCATGTAGCTGTGTCATGTTTTTTTTTGCAGCCCTAAGTGGAAGTGGCAAGGCGTGTCGCTTTGTGGTGACAGTACAGCAGTGACGTCCCGGGTGTCAGCTGTGGGTCTAAGTGGATCAGGCTTGAGGGCGGTCAGGTACTCCGCCCCTGTAGCTCGGGGTCCACTTGCCTGGCTTTGGACTGCTTGCCCAGGGCTGTTTCTCTGTGGCCCTTGGCTGCTGGGAAGCTGTCCCACAAACGGCGGTCCTGTTAATGGTTACCTTTTTCTGTGTCCAGCAGGTGGCGCTCTGGAGCGCTGTCTTATTTCCCTATTTTTCTGGTGAGAAAAGGGACTCTGTGTCACGCTTTCTCATGATGCTCGCCAAGCGATGGCAGGGGGTGAGCTGGGGGCTCTCGTCATTGCCTTCCCCTCCGTGGCCTGAACGCGGGATGCGATCCTATCAAAGTCCCTCACATCTCATTTTCAGAGTGAGTGAAGGAGGAAGGGAGGGGGAGAGAGGACGGGCACAAAGCTGGGGTGCTGGCCGGGAAAAGGAAAAGCGGGGGCTCGAGGGCTGCCATGTCTTTTTGTGGGGGAGCTACAGGTGCCCCCCCACCCTGTCGGACATTATCTAGTGCGGCATGTGGGACTGTTAGCCTGTCAGCTTGCAGTAGTACTGGACACCCAAGCCTCGGAGATGTGTTTAATGTCACTTTGACACCCCCCCACTGGGCAGACGGCCTCAGATCAGAGGAGGTCTGTCTGAAGGACACTCCCCTTTGTATGCTTGCTGGGAGTTCTGGCATCCTGGTTAAATACTCAGCTAGTGGTCAAGCGGCCTCCCCCTGGCCTAAATGGAGGGGGGGACAGTGTCAGCTCTATTGGTAAACTTTGGTCGGTCCCGGAGTGTGGAAGCCATGGGCCTTCAACGCACCCCCCCAAACCGGATGCTTAAGCCCCACCCCCAAACGTAAAGGGCGGAGTGACTGAAGCACCGATTCGGTTCGGTCACCATCAGGCTGAAGTGTTCTGGTGCATCTTCGCAGCCTGCAGTCAGTAGTGTGTGACTCTGCGAAGGTCGCTGGTTCGAATCCCACACTTGGCCGAGCTACCCAAGGCCCCTAACCCTCTGAAATATACTCCTGGGGCACCAGATAAATGACTGACCCTGTGGTCAGACCCCAGGCCTCGCTCCACTTCACGTCTTAAAAAGGAAAGTAAATTGTGATATAAAATGAACACGTTCTGACATACATACCTGCCCCCCTTGTACAAATGGAAAATGAAACATTGTTTCTTTTTTAGCGGGGGTGTGTGTCTTGAGTGCTCATTTTGTTTAGATATTGTGTGTCCTTTTCTAAAATGTTTTAAAAATATTGAGCCTGTGGGGGGAGTTAGAGGTGGTCTTCAGTTTTGAAATCTTGAAAGCAAATCGGTAAGGACCCGCTGACAGGGGAGAGGACTTAATGGGAGACTGCATGCATCACTGACGAGATGTTCTGGCATTTTCTTTGGATTCCAGTGATTCCCCGTCCTCTTTGGTTAAGGGCATGGAGACAATTGTAAGAGCGTCCGCATGGTTAGCACCGGCCCTGGGTGGGGGGGTGCAGTATTTGCACTGTGAAAAGGGTTCACACTTGGAAACTGTAGCACTTTTCTGGTGAGGGGTGGGTAAATACTTGAGTTTTGTCCCCTTATAAGCGGCCTTGTGATCAGTTGGTACAGTGGCTTCATGTCTGTGTTTCTGTGCGATGTGTCATAGCATTTATATTTACATTTAGATTTGCATTTAGATTTGTTTGTTTAGCGGACGGCGTACGAGTGAGGCAGATAATGCATGTCGGGCATACAAATGTCAAGGAGCCCAGTAGGCTTAAGCGAAGCTAGGCTGAGCTTCCAGTGAAGGACAGTAGCAAGTGCAAGTTAGCACTGGAGTGAGAGGAGCACAGTGCATTGTGGGACATTGCAAGAACCTGTTCAAATCAAAAACATTGTGAACACTAAGTTCTGACAAGCTGATTGCAGTCAACCAAGGAATAGCTGATGATGACTGAGAGTAGCGAGATTAGGGTGAGGGTGAGTTAACTTAGGTGTCCCCTGAAATGATGACTGATGGCAGGGATGCTGCTATCTGGATGTGGGTGGGCAGCTGGTAGGTCCTGCCCCTGTTTCCTCCTCCTATGATCTGTGACCCCCTGCAGCTCCTGTTTTGCGTGTTACTAGGTGTCCATAAAGCAAGGCGGAGTTCGCTCAGGGCACCGAGCGAAGGTGCAGTTAGCTCAGGTCATACAGTGAAGGTGCAGTTAGCTCAGGGCATACAGTGAAGGTGGAATTAGCTCAGGTCATACAGTGAAGGTGCAGTTAGCTCAGGTCATACAGTGAAGGTGCAGTTAGCTCAGGTCATACAGTGAAGGTGCAGTTAGCTCAGGTCATATAGTGAAGGTGCAGTTAGCTCAGGTCATACAGTGAAGGTGCAGTTAGCTCAGGTCATACAGTGAAGGTGCAGTTAGCTCCGGTCATACAGTGAAGGTGGAGTTTGCTTAGGTCATACAGTGAAGGTGGAGTTAGCTCAGGTCATACAGTAAAGGTGGAGTTAGCTCAGGTCATACAGTGAAGTGTGTTAGCCCAGATCATATGGCAACGGTGGCATTAGCTCAGAGCAGAGAGCAAAGGTGGAGTTCAGAATCAGAATCAGCTTTATTTGCCAAGTGTGCTGGGCCACACAAGGAATTTGGTTCTGGCTGCTAAAGACTCCCTAGTACACAGACAATAAATGACACTGTGCAAACAATAAATTAATAACTAAAATTAATCAAAAATCATCGAGCAAAGGTGGAGTTAGGTCAGAGCCCATAGCAAAGGTGGAGTTTGCTCTATGATCTAGGCTAAGGTAGTGTTCAAATCATGGAGCCTATATTGTACTGTAGGTCACCCCGGCTGAGAATCGGCTCTTTACCAAGCCTAAAACGTTATCATGTTTGTTTTGGACAGTGTTTGTCATAAATGTAAATATTTACTGATCTTACATCTGCATTTATATGCACGCTGCATAACTGTCTAGTGCTGTGAGTGATATGTCCGTTTCTCAGTCATAGTGTGAATGTCAGGCAGAAATGCTGACAAGCTGAATAACCTTTATGAAATGGGGATTAATGAATCAGCAATAAAAGATCTCTCTCTCTCTCTCTCTCTCTCTCTCTCTCTCTCTCTCTCTCTCTCTCTCTCTCTCTCTCCCTCTC
>JAODJU010004574.1:0-10340 GCA_026776725.1 Gnathonemus echidnorhynchus
ATTAGTTAAGTTCTCCCCAAGCGAGCTTGATGGGCCGAATGGCCTCCTCTCGTTTGTATAGTTCTTATGTTCTTAAGAAATACGTTTCTAACGTGCCTGTAGAATTAAATTAACCAGTTAGATTGTTTATGTGGTTTATAACTTGTTTTAGCGCAATTTATTAAAACCTCTTTTAACTCAGCATAAAATACATGTAAATGACCCTGCGGTGATATTCAACAGGTCGGTGTCCTTAAAGCTAAAATTCTAGCTCCGGGAAGCCACAACAAAGTCATCAACGTAAATGGCAGTGACTTGGAACTAAAGGAGTTCCAAATAGGGGATTCCTCGGGACACCTGAAGCTGTCTTTATGGAATCAACAAATTGTTCAAGTGGAACCTCAGAAATCTTACAAATTTACGAACTTATCCACAAGAGAACGAGAGGGACGGATATATTTGTCGGGGACTCCATCGACCACCATCATAGAAATTGACGACCTGAAAATCGCTGAATTCAGCGAACTCACTGACGCTGAAACACTTTCTGAATGGTCAGGAACTATTACTGGCATACAAATTTTGTGCAAACATTGGTGTGCGAAATGCCAAACCGGACAAAACGACTTCACTGGGAAATCATCTGTACACAGATGCATTGGTTGCAAATTAATGCAGAAGTGTTGTTCATATAACACGACCTACACTGGGACTGTGTCGCTTACAAAAGATGGCACAGATCACACACTTACCATAACAAATTCTGCAATTCGGAGTTATTTCAGTGAGCAGGATATGTGCCATGTTTTACATGACGTACAAGATATGGAGGAGCATTTCATTAATGCGGGTGACTTTTCTGTCCTCCTAAATGAGAACGGACTGATCAGCAAAATCAGGCGGACTGTTGAAAACAAACCTGACGCTGCTGATGAGAATAGAGGTACTTCAAATGCACCTCAGTAGCTGTGTTTTGTAATTTTTGTGTGTGTGTTTCAAAATTGTTTGATATTTTCTATATAACGTTATTTATATATTTCGTAAGTGTTCAATTGTTCCTTTCAAATAAATATATTTTGCGTGTGATGTCCGTGTTCCATATTACAACGAATTAATACCTCCAATCCTTAAATAGCCAGGTTCTTCTTACAGTACCCATAGTTCCTAAGTGTAATTTGTAAAACGCAACCATATTAATGGTGATTTCCTAGCACACTACATGTTACACAGCAAAATCCTAATAAGCTGACATTTATAAAGCATACCTCCAAAGTGTCTAGCATATCTTACAAAATGGAGTGCTTCATTGCCACTCAACTGGGAAAAACTTTATATCCATGTCGCTCCCTCAAGAAATGGCATTCATAGCGATTATACTGTCCATCCCATCTCTTATCATAACACGCTAATTTTATATTTGCTTTAAATCGCGGTTACCCAAATTAGGGTCTTCTACCAACATCCCTAGCAGTGACCGTTTGTTTTGCAGATGTAAAGGCATAAACCTCTACCTGTAGCGCTTCAATTGCCTCTGTGCATTTGTGCTATGTGGAATGTATGTCATTCGGCATTTCTGCTGTGAAACGCCACACCAGTGATACGAAATGCTGGAAACCTATCCCAACTGGATGCCATTACTGTGGGGTGGTACGGCAACAAACGGAAGACGTAGTAGAGCAACCTGAAATTATTCCTGTTGTTTACATCACATTACTAGACCTTAAATTAACCTCCTGATAGATGATAACCGACAAATAAAACAAAAACTAAAAACACTTAAGATCAGAAAAGCCTTCATCGAAAACGATCACATGAAAGTCAAATACTATACAATGTACGGAAGTTGTATACTACTGATGAAACATGTAGTTTTCAAACTAAACCCCGAAACCTTCAGATACAGTTAAGTGCACATTTCTATAAGGGACTTATAAACACTAGCATTCCTAAAAAAAAAAAAAAAAAAAAAAAAAAGCAGGCTCTCCTCACGAGGAGCACCCCCCCACATACTGTACACCACAAGCTGCTTGCCCCCTCCTCACCACAATTAACACCTTATTTTGCAAATGAATCACGGTCACTCAGTCAAGATCATCCACCAGCCTAAATGCACTTCATCTCAGGTCTACTGCACTAAAGACTATCTAAACGGTGTGTTGTAAGATATCATATACATACTCTGCAATACCATAACTTCAAATACAGTGGAACGCCGAAATACTATATGGTAACCGTGGTATCAATTACACAAATATATAATGTATAAATATAATATATTAATATATTTGAATAAGAAGTAAATCTCATATATGTTCCATGTCTACCACGATATGAAAATTTATGATAAAATAATAAATGTTCGACTTTTCAGACAGTCTTCTACATGTGCACGTAAGTACATTTTTTACGTGAACACCTCATGTATCAGATGATGTAAAGCTGAAAAGCATGTGTGTTAATGACAGAGAGAGACTTACTGTCATTCAAGTACAAGATACACATTTATTATATAAAAATCATACACAAAACGTACAAAACCATTTCTATAGCCACTAACACTTGTCACAGTTGTATCTGTCACATAGAAGAACCACAGTACATAGAGCTGTGTACTAACTCAGACTCTCTCTCTCTCATACTGCACACACATACACAATATTTGGTTTTTACTTTGTGAGACATTTATGATGCATATATACCTCGGTAATATCATGCTAGGTTCCTTTCACCGATATACGCCCGTAAATGTATTTTTTACCTCTAACGTGTACATCTACGCAAGCCTGTGTGGGACTCTTAGTGGTTAGAAACAATTTTGTGTATGCTCATGTTATACATAAAACCGCTTCAATGTCATACGAAACCATATACACGCACGCGAAAATCTCTTATTATTTATTACCAAAACCAATGTCCTGTTTCTATTATGACGTTAATAATGTCACTGTATCAGATTATTAGGAGTGTGTTTTGGTTTAAATTATTCCTCATTACAAACAGAAGTATACAGTGGTGTGAAAAACACCAGCAAATCCACCTCTGAATGGCTGAAGAAAAACAAAATGAAGACTTGAGTGGCCTAGTCAAAGTCCTGACCTGAATCCTATTGAGATGCTATGGCATGACCTTAAAGGCGGTTCATGCTAGAAAACCCTCAAATAAAGCTGAATTACAACAATTCTGCAAAGATGAGTGATCACTATTCCCGAAATATCCTGTACAGAAAAAAAGAACCCACAGAAGTTTTATCTCCCTTGGTCAATACTCAATTGAGCCACCTATAGCAGCTATTATAGCCAGTAATTTTTTTTGGATAAGTCTCAGTTTCTGGACAGAACAGCACAGGATTTCACCCAGGATCTGTATTTTGAAATGATTGATCCATGAACATCACCTTGCAATATATTGCTTTCTGCAGTGTCCTCCAGAAAGACATGAGCATATAGTACCTTCCCTCAACATTACCCTTCTTGTACAACCACTCAATTTGGTGGATAGCCTGTTTTAAGCAGAGTGGAATAGTTTCATACATTTTGCCCTTTTCTATAGCAGTCTTAGAGATCTGTTTGTATCCTTCTTCAGATACATACTTTACAATAATCATATACTTGACTTGCTAAGAATGCTCCTTTGTGAAAGCCAACATGCTATAATTTGACCTTGCAGAGAAGGCTTTTATCCCTTCTTAATTGAAAGCAGGTGGCCCACTAATTGCTGACAAGTGGAGTGCATCAACAAATTGTTTGACTTGCTGAGGCAATATATGATCAAATTTGAGGTTGAAATTGCAGAGTATGAATACTTTCTAAAATCAGATAATTTCCTCTTTTTCATTTATAGCAAAGTATCTTAAAGTTTTGGCAGTGTTCAAGGCTTTGGAGATCAGTGGGGAAAAGAAATTAATGTAATTAATTTCAAATTCAGAATCTAAGACAACAAAATGTGAAAAAACTTTTTCACACCACTGTATTTGTATTCCCCAAATGGGGTACACATATCGTTTTGGAACCAGTCCGCCACTGCCACCACAGATACTTTGCTTGTTAAAACATAAACAAGCAAACTGCATTGTATGGCTCTAAAACTGATTACATTTTAATCAGAACACCCCAAAATTGAAGAGAAGCCACATAATGGCAGCAAAGGTGTAGCGGCCTCACCTCGGTCAGCTTCTGTGGTCCGTGTCTTGTGCTCTGCACACATAAAACTGTTCCCTAATTGATGATACTGCACACGTTTTCTTTGTCCAGCAAGAGATCTTTACTTCTGCTCAATGATCGTATAGTTTTTCTTTTCATAACCAAACATATGTACAGAAAATATTCACACATTAACAAATGTACAAAAAAAGATAACCATGGTCTCTGGAATATATCGAAATATATAAATAAAATATCCATAAAATGACATTCCTGCTCGCATAAAACTGTTCCCTAATTGACAATACTGCACATGTTTTCTTTCTAAAGGAATAAAAATTTATTTTAGTAACCGGTTGCCTTCTTCCTTCAGAAAGTAATTTGGCGCCAAAACTATTTTGAATTTCTGCATTAAGATATCACCTCTACAAATTTTTAAATCATCCAATTAAACTCCCTATAAATAATAAATTTATTTATAATTGGGGCATGTCCGAATTCATAACTTAATCCATTTTTCCTTTTTCCAATTAATGCAACTGTATGTGACTTACCTCCAGCAAGAGATCTTTACTTCTGCTGGAGGGAAAACCGCACCAACACTCCGGAAACTATGTGGCAGTTACATCTGAAGTGCAGGTGCCTCTTATAAATGTAGTCTGGTTTGCATCAAAATAAAATAATTACAAAGAAAACAAAACTAATAATTTTGGTGAGTTCACAATGAATGTTCTCAATCCGTTACAAAGTGAATGTTACGGCAAGCGGACAGAAAAGGAGCGGACCCCAATATGCGGTACAACCAGCCTTTATTATATCCGAGAACACCAAAGCCAGAGGGGATAATCCAAGAGAATAGGCGGTGAGATCGCCAGGGTCCAGTAGCCGGGAAGGTCAGTCCTACAGGTAGCGATGAGATGCCTGGATCTCAGAGTATACAGTATATATGGGGAGTGTGAGTGTGTGTACGGCGTTCATTTCTGTGTGTCTCCATGTTGGGCGAATGGGTGAATATTTGTTTATGTGTGCATGAGGGTGGGAACGTATGCTTGTGTATGTGTACGCCTGTTTGTCTATATGCATGTGTCAGGTTGGGTCTTAGACTCCACCTGAAATAACATCTCAGGTTCTATTGCCCCCCGCCACACTCTGTTTTATTTCTTTCTTTTCTCTCTTTTTTTTTTTCCTCTCTCCCTCTCTCTCTTTCCCCCTTCTTCTCCTTTGTTCCCCCCCCCTCTCTCTCCCTCTCCTTCTCTTGAGGAAGCAAATAAAAATAAATAAATGAAAATAAATAAATACAAATAAAGTAGTCCTCCGCAGAGGGGGGGGTGGTGGAGGGAATATAAAAAAAAAAAAAAAAACAAAGCGATGAGATGGGGAGATTACAAGCCGTGTGGATCCAGGAGGGAAGGTCGGGAGATCGGGACCGGGCAGGGCAGGCAGGCGAGGCGAGGGAGACAGGGCAGGCGAGACGGGCAGGACGGGTGAGACAAGCGGGAAAGGCACAAGATAAAGTAACGCCTGGTAAGGCTCCAATACATGGCAACAATACTTTGCAATCACTGCTATGTTTCGTCCACTTTAAATAGTGGAGCGACAGATAATTACGTGGCTATGTCTACTTGGTCCCGCCCTCTGAGTGTGACAGTACCCCCCCCCGACGGCTGCCTCCAGGAGGCCGAGATGAACGACGGGGCCGACCCCGGGGTCGTGGTGCAGGTCTGGAAGGTTGTGCGTCGTGGAAAGCTGCGATCAAATCAGGATCCAGGACGTCCCTCGCTGGCACCCAAGACCGCTCCTCGGGGCCAAACCCCTCCCAATCTACGAGGTATTGGAGGATCCCGGCCAGGCGGCAAGAGTTGAGAAGTGCTCTGACCTGATACACTCAGGACCCATCTTGCAGGGTACGCGGCGGCGGAACCGCCACATCAGTTGGGGGGTGCACGGAGCTATATCGCACGGGTTTGAGCAGCAAGACATGAAATGTAGGGAAAATACGATAGATACTCGGGAGCAGGAGGCGGAAGGTATCGGGACCCACTTGCCACGTGATCTTGAAGGGCCCTATAAAACGGGCAGACAGCTTACGGCAGGACAGAAGTTTCAGGTTGCGTGTCGACAGCCACACACGTTGTCCAACTCGATAATGGGGGGCGGTTCGTCAACGCTTATCCGCTTGAGCTTTCCGCCGGGAGGCCTGACCGGAGAGGGCAAGCTGGGTCCTATGCCAGACCTCCTTGGCCCTCTGATACCAGTCTTCCATCAGGGGGACATCACTGGTAGCTGAATCCCATGGAAAGAGCGGGGGGCTGTTATCCTAAAACACACTGGAAAGGGGATAGACGCATGACAGGACTTACCCGAGCATTTAGAACATACTCGGCCCAAGCCAGATGAATAGCCCATTCTGCTGGTTTATCTTTGCAGAGCAACCTCAAGGCTTGAGATACCTCTTGGTTGGTTCTCTCTGCAAGGCCGTTAGACTGGGAGTGATACACCGAAGTGAGGCTGAGTGACACGTTAAGCTTGGCACAGAAAGCTCTGAACACCTGCGAAGTAAACTGGGGGCCTCTATCAGACACCACATCTTCTGGGATCCCATAGTACCAGAATACCCAGGTTATAAGGATGTCAGCTCCTGGGAGCTTAGCAAGCGGAATGAGACGACATTTTTGAAAATCGATCGACCACAGTGAGGAGAACACTGTTTCCCCGGGATAGTGGAAGATCAGTGCTGAAGTCTAACACCACATGGGACCAGGGACAAGAAGGAATGGGCAATGGGTGTAGCAGTCCAGCGGGAGGTTGGTGGGAAGATTTTAATTGAGAGCACTCCGGGCAGGAGGCGACAAACCTATCTACCTTGGCCCTCCAGCCTGGCCACCAAAATTTCCTCACTACTAACCGCTGGGTCGTGGAGCTTCCAGGGTGTCCCGTGCTACGAGAGGTATGCACCCAGTGGATAACATTGGAGCGGTGAAGGTTGGGGACATACCACTTACCCCGTGGGCAAGTGATGGAGGGCTTGTTGAGGATTAAGCCGTTTCGCATTTTGCAGATATTCTAAATTCCTATGGTCCGTGAAAACTCCAGGGTCCATGTTAGGTGGGGTTTTGATCCTCGTGTGAGAGAAGTAAGGTGTGCAGCCTCCTCACTAAAGTTTCAGACAAAGCGCTGATAAAAATTAGCAAACCCCAAGAATCGCTGCAGTTACTTGGTAGTACGGGGTTGTGGCCACTGTTGAATGGCAGCCACTTTCCCCTCATCCATGGCCACCTCAACAGGCCGGATGACATATCCAAGGAAACGCACTTGGGCTTGGTGAAACTCACACTTTTCCCCTATTGCAAAAAACAAATACTCACGTAACCTTTGAAGCACACGTCGAACATGATCTATATGAGCAGAACGGGAAGGAGAGTAAATCAAAATATCATCGATATACACAATGACGAAACAGTTTATCATATCTCGAAACACAGTATACATAAAAGCTTGGAAAATTGAGGGACTATTTGCTAGCCCATATGGCATCACCCAATACTCATATTGCCCAGTGTTTCTGATGAAAGAGGTCTTCCACTCATCCCCACTTCGGATCCGAACTAAATTGTAGGTGCTGCGCAGATCTAATTTGGTAAAAAAGTTAATTAGCTTCCCTACGTTGCTCCAGCGCGGAGGGGATTAATGGCAAAGGCTCCCAGTGTTTCACTGTGATGGCATTCAGGACGCGATAATCGATGCATGTCCTCCGTCCTTCTTCTTGATGGAGAAAAAACCCGCTGATACGGGAGACGTAGAAGGGCGGATAATACCTTGCACAAATCCCTCCTGGATGTAGGCCTCCATGGCTTTCTCCTCCTTAACTGACAGGGTGTAGAGGCGACCCTTAGGGAGTGGCGCCCCCTCCAGGAGGTCGATTGCGCAATCGTATTCTCAGTGAGGGGGAAGCTGAAAGGATAACTCCTTGCTAAATACATCCTGGAAATCTGTGTATTCAGCCAGAATCACAGACTGATCTTCTGGGTTCAGACTTTCTATTAAAGAGGCACAGCAAGGCAATGTCAAACACTGGTGATGTGAGGATAAGCAGACAGGAACGAGGCGAACAGCTGGTCCACCTGTTGTTGCAGTCTCTGGTTCTCCGCGGGGTCCATATGGTAAAGGCGAAGTATTCTGTGAGGATAAGCAGACAGGAACGAGGCGAACCCCGGTATGCGGTGGAAAGAGACTTTAATTAAATCAGGTATGCCAAGAGCCGAAGGGGACGTCAGAAAGAGTGGTCGGGTCGGAAGCCAGGGGTCGGATACCGGTGGAGTCAGTCCTACACGTAGAGACGAGACGGGGTGACGACGAGACGGAAGGCACGAAGAGGACGGGTCCGGAGTACGGGGTGCAGGCAGGCAGGGCAGACGAGGCAGGCGGGACAGGCACAAGACAATAGAATGCTTAGTAAGGCGCATGGACATGGCAACAATACTTCGCAATGCATTACGGGAGACCTCTGCTTTAAGTAGGGAACCGGTTAGTTGATAACGTGTTGCAGCTGTTCTGCCCCGTCCCTCTGGGCGTGACAGGTGAAAACATCGGGGTAACCAAGCAGTAAGCTCACTGGAGGACCAATCGATTTTCGGGTTGTGAGCCTGTAACCACGGGTGTCCTAAAATCACCGAATCCTTAGACGTAGGGAGCACCAGAAAATCCCACGAGTGTCTGGCTGCAGAAGTGGCCTGAGAGTGCGTGTCCTCTGTCAAGCCCCATCCACTCTCAAGCCCCTACGTCATTTCCGTTCAAACGACAGAATCCGTCTTGACGCGATAGATTACGACTTGCCGCTATAAGAATCCATCTTGTCGTGCGGGATAATTCTGCAGTCGCGGTATGTATGGCTTAACTATTTAAAAATGAATTATTACATCGAAATATGCGTGTGTTGAACTCATTGCCTTACTATAGGCAACTCGTGTTTACCTTAAAAAAGTCCTAAAACTAGTGCTCGGTCACATAAAAAAGTCAGCCAAACTCAAAGTAAACTTTATAATCATCTCAGCTACTGTATATACAAGTACATGTATATAGAGAGACGAGACGACGTGTCTCCAGCTTTACACAGTACAAGAAAAGGCACTTAAAATAAACTTAAAGATAAAGTTAAGATAAACTTAAAGATAAAGAATAACAAGACGAGTAAATATAGATATAAATATAAGATTTGTGCAAATTAATTACATGTGTTTCAGGTAGTACGGCAATCACGTGGAGTGTTTATAATTAGCTTCAGAATTCCAGCAGTAGAGTTCAATATGAATATTTTGATATATAACCCTATTTGTTTACCCGTGTGTAAGCAATTTCGTTCCACCTCATGCAAATGTGATGCGAATGACAATAAACTTTCCTTGATCCTTGATTTAGAGTATCACTAAAGTGAGGTAGGTGATGTGTGCAATATTTCAACAGGTAATAGTATATTTTAAAGGATTAGCTGTATCTCAGAGGACCACTAGCTGATAATAAGATCTCATATTTACCTAATTCGTCATGGTGACAGAATTTAAAGATGTGGTTTTAATTGTATATTTGTTTTTTTCTTTTTAATTGCTCCGTAATTATCATGTTGTTTTTAATATTACAGATGCGTCCTTCAATTCTAAGTCATGGTGCTCTACCAGAAATTATCAGATGCAGCACATGCTGCCGTCTGTATCATTGCCCGTTTTGTCCTAACTTTAGGCCAGCAAAGCTGAACAGACTAAAGAGCCACCTGGATGTGCATATAAAAATGCAATGTTTTTCGAAAGTAAGTTAATGTATTTTCTTTTTATTTAAAGTGATAAATTATATTGGACACAAACAATTAAAACCAGTGTTTTTGTTCTTGCAGACTTAAGAATTTGCAGATGCACTCTACCTTGTAGAAAGGATGGTCATTTCCACTGCCCTAGGTGCAGTGAGACAGTGATTAAAAGAAACACTTTTGTGGAGCACCTGGAAAAGTGCAGCGGTGTGACCATAAAGACTAATGAGTCCTCATGCTTACTTCAGACAGCCTTACCTCCCATTCCATTGCTTCAAAAAGCAAAGCACTATACTGCTCCCCAAATGCATGTGTTAGGACAAACAAATTCATTTCCCAAAGTTTCCATTTGCAGAGGGGCACCAGGCAGGGCTGCCCACTCTCTCCCTCGCTTTTTGTTATCTTCATTGAGCCACTAGCAGCAG
>JAODJU010004575.1:0-10311 GCA_026776725.1 Gnathonemus echidnorhynchus
AATCAGCTACCTTTATTTCAGTGGAACCCATAAAATATCTGTACTTTATATTTCTGCTCCCTGCATGGATTACCTTAGCACTGTTGCCTCACACCTCAGGGACCATGGTTCGAGTTTCCACCTGGGATACGTGTGTGGAGTTTGCATGTTCTCCCCATGTCGTCGTGGGATTTCCTCCGGGTACTCCGGTTTCCCCCCACAGTCTAAAGACATGCTGAGGCTAACTGGAGTTATTAAATTACCCATAGGTGTAGGGCTCCACACCCCCATTGACCCAGAAGGATAAGGGGTTTGGAAAATGGATGGACATTCACCTCTATAATTGATTCCTGGATTTCCTTACTGATAGACCTCAGTGTGTTTTCAGTTCATTAATGCGACAATAATGTCTTCAAGGGCAAACCTGTAAGTCAAATGACATGATGACGTGTTGTGAGGAGGTTAAGCACTTCCTGATGTCCATTATACGTTTTAAATGCACTCCACAGAGGTTACCAAGGTTCTTTGTGTCCACAGCTATGAATTAAAAAATGTATGTCATGTAACTCCAGTGACATTTTGATTAAAATGGAAGATTCTTTAATGCGTAAACCATGGGTGTTAGGTGACCTTGGCAACTATTTAAAATCAATGTTATGATGTCAGGATTGGTCCCTGTCCAAGTGTCATTTCATCACTTGGCCAGCAGGTGTTGCTGGTCATCCCAGTTCCTGTCATTTCCCAGATTGGTAGCTCCTATTGTTTCCTTGTTTTCCTGGTTGCTGTGTGGCTTAATGGGCTATGCAGGCAGCCACCGTCCAGTTTCCCAGGTTCGAAGTTGGCCTCACCATGTTTGTGTTTATTTCTCATTTTTGGTTCTTGCATTATTCTTGTTGTCTATTTCTGCTTAGTTCCTTGCTTTGCAAATTTGTTTTATTCCTGCTTGTACCCCAGTTTTGTAAGTCTTCTTATCTTGGTTTCTCCTAGTGTTTGAACCCTTAAGTATTTTTTATAACCCTCACCTGTGTCTTGTTCCCAGCCCTAGTGTTTGGTTAATTCTTGGTCTGCACCTGTCCCTCATGTAGTCCTTGTTATCTTTGTATTTGATTGCCTGTCCTCATTCTGTTCCTTAGTTGGTCGTTGTGTGCAATTGTGTTACCTTGTGGTTGCTACTGTGTGTTAGTTCCTGTCATTAGTGTTCTTCTTCTTGCTCAGTTGTTTTCCTAGTTGCAGTTTTAGCGTTAGTGTTCCTTGTAGTTAGTTTTAGTTCTTGTTTAGTCTGCTATGTTTTGACCCTCATGGTCACTTCTGTTCTGTTTTGTTTAATAAACCCTGTTTATTGAGAGCCGCTACACGGATCGCCCCTCCTTCATCATGCCCCGCCGTAACATATGAAAGATAAATGGGATTATCTGGACAAAAATCACCCAGCCTGTTAGGTTCAGACAAAGAAGGTGAACCTCCGCTGACTAACCAATCTCTGGATACAAAGCAAGACACAACACCGGTGGACTTTTACTTGCTGTCAGGTCGCAGAGACTTGTCCCTCGGTTTGACTCAGCCGACTTCGAAAGGGTACTTCCCCTGCAGCTCTTTTTATTAGCACTCTAAAATATGCAACTATAAGCAAATCACATGGTACAACTTGATTTCCTTCAATATCGTATAAGGCAAAGTGATATGGCATATTTCCTGGTGTTAGTTGTTGCTAAGCGGAATAAGGCAATTAAGTCTGAAAGTACGTGCAGTTTCGAAAGCTGCATCAAAATAGATTAACTAGAATTCTGTGGTTAACACATTAGCAGAATAACATATTTATACATACACAGTTCCGGAACTGTCTAGAGTAAAAAGATAAATGGCAATAAAATTATTTCCAACACAGCCCTTACAGTGAATAACACCAGTGATATGAAGATATTATGTGCTGCCTGAGAAACAATTATCAATAAATTTATTACGTGTAAAAGTATAGACTCACCTAGCAGCTGTTTGAGGTGCTTCTGCCATGATGACTTGACCCACGTAAGCAGTTTCTCAAATATTTGCCAAATGTAGAAATTTGGTTGTGTAATGAGCTGTTTCACAGGTATAGAGCAAATCTGAAACATGATAAAATTAGAAAAATCAAACAAATCTTGAAAGAAACATGTTATTTAATCAAGCACCACATGTGCAAAAGTACATGCTGACTCTTGGAGCTGTGGCTAATGTTTTAACCTGATTTTCAGCCCAGCAACCCCTATGACATGGTTTCCTACTCCAAATGGAGAATGACCCATATATTACTGCTCCATAAAATACAAATATAATAGGTCTGGCCGAGGCATCAGGTAAATGGCTACTTTGATACAATCACAAAATATTTTAGAAAAATGTTAAATATTTTCCCTTGAGGGATAATAAAGTTACCCTTGAACCACCTTGAACTTTGAACCCCCTTGGATTCACACAAGACCAGACCCTGAGAAAGGGTCTTGGCGAGCAGGGGAGTCCTGCATTTAATTTATGTCTATTGTTTGTTTGTGTGTACATCTTTTGTGTGGTCCAGTGGCCGGTTATAGGCAGCATAAGTGAAGAGGGTAACCTGATGGTGTGGCTTTAGCACAAGTGGTTTGGGGTGCCCTACATGCAAAGACTGTAGTAGTTATTTGATGAGCACAGTTATTCATTTTGTGTCCCTGTGTAAAAATGGGCAGAAATGTTCATGGTGGGTTGCCCACTCAGTATTCTTTTAATGACACATTATAATTACTACAGTAGCAGATTGAGGCAGAACGTCGTCGGCAAAAGACAAGGAAGCGCTATGAAAATGGAAAACATGCCTTTATATTATAGTCTTTAGCAGAATTAGCACAAACATGGAACAAGTACCAAACCAAAAATGGTAGTGAAACACAGGAAGGTCAGACGCTGAACTACCAGGTACTGTTGTAGTGCTTGAAACCGGTCTTGCTCCACATTTTATAGAGCATTGTGTTATGTAGTTTGTTTCTTATCTTGACTTGATCAAGCCCTGCCTTGGTCTTGGTCTTGTGTCGGTCTCACCCTGCTTTGCTCTTGATCTTGTCTGGGTCTCAATACACTCTGGTCATGGTAATGACTTGGTCTCAGTTTAGGTGGCTACATCACTACTGTCAGGTACATACACGGTGGGTAATTTAGGGACATGCAAAGATTGGACAGGGTTCACACAAGACAAAAGCAAACCCAGCACAACAACAGGGAAATACAACAAGTGTATTTACAATAACACAACAAGAGATTATGTCATGAACCCGGACGGGTTTAGTGCAGGAACATGGCATGACAACAGGCACAAAAAAGGTGGACGACCCACTGGCGGCTCCAAGAACAACGGGGTTTATTTAACTGAACTAAAAAAAAACACAAGAAAGGACTAACAAAAACTAAAGGGGATAATTAAAGACTTCAAATCACAAATAACAAAAACTGGCTAGGTAAACAGAATACAGATCTAACAAAGCTTAGACAATCAACAACAATGACCCACTGGGGAACTGAACAGAAGCGGGAACTAAAATACTAAGGGGTAACGAGACTAACACAGGACAGGTGAGGCTAATTAACAAAGACCAGGAAAACGGGGCACAGGTGAAACTAATAAACTCAAAGGAACTAAAACAGGGAAACTAAGAACTAACCAAGGAAACAGAAACTAACACTGGGGAATTACAGAAAGGTAAAGACACAAGCAGGGGCACAAGGAACAAAACCAAAAACCACATACAAAATCACCAGATACAATAACTAGAAACACTCAAATGAAACACTAGGGAGCAACATACAAAAACAGAGGAGGCAGGATTTGAACACAGGACAAGAATCACAAGCAACCACATGCTCAACACATTGAGCCATGTGGCCAGACAAGTAACAAGAGAGAACAAAGACTAACACAAAGAACGGGATGACCAGCAACGCCTGCTGGCCAAACGGGGAAGGGACACAGAGTACGTGGGACAACAGGGGCTGACCCTGACAGGTTATTAATTTACAGATGCTTGCAAGCATGTCAAGATAAGTGAATCCCCTGGCACTACAACATGTTGATGATTTTCCTTAGATGTGACTTGAATTCTGGGTGGGACTGAGATTTCAGTAGGTTACTCTGCGTCTCGGGCCAGTCACTTTTTGGAACTTTCGTACGATGCCATGAAGAGTATTTAAATAGTATTTTCTTTAACTGCCAAAGCCAACACTATATAATTTAAATACTTTTTTTACCTTAAAAGGTTTTCTGTTTGCAGTGTTCCGTACGTGATCCTCCCAAGTCCGAACTGAAAGTGGTACTAAACAGAAATTATAGGGCCTGGTGAAACTTCCGTCTATCCACAGACTGTATATATAAGTTCATTAATTACGTTAAAAAAAAAAAAAAAAAGTTTTATTTAGAGGACCTATATTTTACTGCTTTTGCAACGAATAATAATTTCATTGGAGACTTGGATATGCAACAGAAAAATATGTATTTTGGTAATTTTCATATACTGTAATATTGAAACAGCGCAGGGGGACACCCGACGCATCACAAGACAGCTAGGGTTCTAGCTAAATGCTTCAGCAGGCGCTTCCAGTCTTAAGAACTACGGTCCCTCTCAGAAGAGAGATATACTGTAAAAGATATACTGTTTATATCTTGAAAACATACCTTTAAACAAGCAATTTAAACATCAAAAAGATCAAAACAAGTTTTTTTCCCCCATTTCTTCATACTATAGTTCAAGTTCGCCAGTCAAAATGGGCGAAAATCAATATATTTAATGATTCCTACAAACACTGGGGTGACTTTCTGGGAGGTTTTGAAATGACTAGACTAACATACTGTAACAGAAATCATATATCAGTTTTACACTAACGTGAAAATCATTTAAACATGAATTTCCTTAACTGTCGTACTTTTTTGCACAGTACTTTATAATTTTTTATAATTACCTTACAGGATTTCCTGATGGTCGCGTTCCGAAGTCCTCAGACGCGTCCGCCCAGTGAGAAACTAAACGAAGTTACGTGAAACGTCAGAGATGGGTCAAGAGCCATTGCGCAGAATCGGTGCCGCGACGAACACATTCCTATACCGAAGCTGAGAATGAGAAGCAAATTTCAGCTGCGAAATAGATGCTATAAACAAGACGCCAAACGAATCAGAAGCCCTGAACAAGTAGCTAACATGAGTGAGTGAACATGCTGTCACTAAACAATAACAAAAGAAACATACATCCAACAATAGTTTGATGTCTGCAATTTTTTATTAGTATCAGCGCCCCCACCCCCACCACATTGCCCTCAAGCCAAACCTCTTGATCCTACAGAAAACAATGTGCTTTGTCATTTCAGGCATGTGAAACGAAATTTCGTTTCTACGGAGCAGTATGCATTGTGAAAAATTAGTAAACATGCATGTAAACACACAGAAATAACAGAAAGTGAAGTACAAATAAGCATTTATCAACATTAATGGGGGTGGGTGGAAGTCTGACTGATTGGGGAATAAAACTGTTGCAGAGCCTGGTGGTGGTGGACGGAATTCTCCGGAACCTTGTTCCAGATTGAAGGTGGGGTGAACTGGCATTTTGACAGATGTGAGGGGTCACATTGGTTGGAGTGGGCTTTGTTGCTGCAGTGTCTGCATGTGTGCCTGCAGGTGAGGAGGAAAGGTTCCTGTGATTGTCTCTGCTATCTCCACTATTGACTGGATGGACTTATGGCCTGAGGCTTTGTGGTTCCTGTACCAGATGGTGATGTCAGGATGGTCTCTATGGTTTGTCTGTATAAAGCTATGAGACCTAGAGGGGGAAGGCATGGTCTTCTCAGTGGGCAAAGGCAGCTGGTAGCTGCTGCCGTCTCTTCCTGGTATGGTAGGTGTTGTTAGTCCAGGACTCTGCCTCAGAACTCCCCTGAAGCCTATTTAATATCACGTTTGTCCCATTGTTTTTGAATGATTCCTTTGTATACAGCAGCGCTTTATTAAAAATTAGTGGGTGATAAATATGATACGAGATATTAATCACACATGATGCAGCATGTTTCTTTTTGAGAAACATTTCCCATCGCAGTCTTAGTTCTCCACTTTCCCAATTTTCTTTCTTTTGCCAAATTTCTTTTTACCAAATCTTTAGGGGCTGCGGCTTAATGGATCCCGGGATGGAAGATTTTGACAAACCTTTTAGAAAAAAAGTTTATGTATAAAAACATATCTTAAAATAGAGATCCAATCCAATCGTAACTTGCAGTTTATTGACTGTAAATTTAATAAATGGCACCTGAATCCAGGCAATTAATTAAATTGTTCCAAGTTGTCACTTAAGTTTTAGACTTTACTGTAAAGTAGTAGAGGTATGAATTTACAAGCAAGATGTTTAGGGCAATAGTATAAAGTTGCCCAAATAAAAACAAAAGCAAATGAAATGTAACACACATTATATATGTTATACATTAAAATACAAAAATGCTTGTAATTCTAATGGAAAACCACACAAAAATGAACAGTCCTGTATTTCTTTTTGCAACAATTCAATCTCAAGATTTCTATTTAATGCTGAATTTTTTACCATCAAGCATTTCTTCATTAATAATATACAAGTTTACACTCTAGAGCAATACTGTGCTGTGAAAGAAGTTGTGTAGCTCCTATTTACTCAACATTAAGAAACTGCAAAAGGAACTCCAACTATTTTTTTACATCCTTGTTCTGCAAGTCCTCTGTAATTTTGTCCGTCTTTGACAGGCCCAAATATTCCTCTTCACACTGCAAGACATTAACAGTTGATCATCACAAACATTCTCCGATTTTATATTTTTTCCATATCATACTGTACACTTTCATTAATGCATCTAGTGTTCTGCTTTTAAAAAACTACTGCTGACTCATAAGATTATTAATGAAACAGATGGTTTTCAAAAACAAAATTCCATATGACTATTACACATTACCTCTGTTACAGACACTGTCCATATTCATAGCTCTTAATGGGAGGAGACGTCGCACCCTCCTTGAAGAAGTCTTTCAAACTATCGGCTATAAGATGCAGGACCTCATTCTCATAGAAGTAGACTCTGCCCTGGCTGTCCACCAGCACGATGAGCTGCAGCCCTTCTGCCAAAGACGGGAAGTTATCAATGGCACCGATGACGACCATCTCCGTTGGCTCAGGAAGGTACAGGTGACTCCAGCTCTCCAGCATCTCATCTCTTCCCCAGTAGACGGTTCCATCCAGGTCTGTGATTCTGACTGCATAGCCTTTTGGTTCCTTTAGTTTGATTTCAGACCCGTTGTATCTCTTCACCAGCTCAGGAAGCTCCTTTGAGTCTCCCTCTGTAAACAGAAGCCTTGTCAGTGAAGGGAGAAGTAAGGACTCAAAACCCACAGTAGCTGAGAAGTAATATGAGCTGTCAATCATTAGTGTAGTCTAGTTTAAATAATTAGATATTAGGCTAAAACAAGTATTTCTCCACTAGCTCTGTGTAATCCCCATCTGTGAAAGGAGAAATTAGGCTTCAAAACCCACAATGGGTTAGACTTAAATGAGCTGTCAACCACTGTCTAGTTTAACCTAATAAAGATTAGGTTAAAACAAGTGGAATAACTGCACATGGTAAGTCCCATCCGTTGTTGGTTTTGAAGCCTTTCTACATTCTAATTTCTACTTTCACATGTCCACATTTGAAAATTAGTTGGCATGAATACAGTGTTATTTTGTGGATAGAGGGGTGCATCACAGGATCAAGATTTTGTTTCAACCAACCAGTTGAGCATAAAGAATCACAATCACAGAGTACTCAGCTGGTTGGTTGAAACAAAATCCCAGTCTGGACTTGTACTCTCTGGACCTGAATTACCAAACTCTGCATGTACACAAAACACAGCAAAAATTCCCATCTTACTCTTTACTTACTCATTGCGCAGAATTCTTTCACACATTTAGGATCACCATATTCACTACTCGTCGCATTGTCCAGTATGTTTTGTCTAAAATGGAAATATGAAGATAGATGCTTGTAGTCAAAACACACATTTTTAGAAATGTTCTAAAGTAAAAAAAAAAAAAAAAAAAAACAATCACCGTATTTCATTGTAACATTTTTCACAGTCCTAAAAACATTTCTAAGGACAGCAGATCAGCCCAAAACAGCACTAAGCTGCTTTTAAGCAAGAGCCAGAAACAAAATGGATACCCTTCATGATATTTAGAAACAACTTAGGGCAACACTGTTAATATTAGTAAAACAAAATATTAATAAAAAACGCTTTTAACTCACCTCCTGGTGACAAGGCTACTTTTGAACGCAACGGCCATCTCATCCAGCAGTTTCAAAACTCTTCAGACTGCAAGAAGTAAACAGATGGTCGTCACAACCATTCTCCTGATTTAAATTTCAATATAACACATTTACAATTTAGTACAACACATTTTACCCTCACAGACTGCATTGCCGAGCCAGTAACCCTGGATGCCATCCAGTACAGCAAAAGTACGTTTGCCGTTTGAACGTAATATTGTAAACGTCAGTTATACCAGGGACACATACATGATTATTCAAATAACCGAACAGCCTAAATTCATCATAGGCCATAGATGAATTTCACTTCTGACGGGGAAAACCTGCGCTCTTCCCGAGACCAGATTCTACACAAACCATATTTTCGATTGAAAACCCTAAACCTATTAAATCGATACTAACTCAAGAATGACGCTGCTAAGCCTACGAGAAAGGGTTGATTGTTTAAGTCATAATTTGTACAGAATTATAGAAACCGTAGAAAAACATAACAAGGAAAACGCCCTAGTCCGATACGTACCGTATTATGGACCTCACCGTCATTACTTTTTAACAGTCCGTTACTTACAATACTGTTTATATCTTGAAAATATACATTTAAAGAAGCAATTTAAACATTAAAAAGATCAAAACAAGTTTTTCCCCATTTCCTCATACTATAGTTCAAGTACGCCAGTCAAAATGGCCGAAAAATCGAAACTTCAACTCCATCTTCTAGTCTTCAAAGCCACTGCCAACCTTCCGTTCGAATTTACTTCTAACTTAGATAAATGAAATACCCGAACAGAGATACACACGATTCCTCTTACCTGCTAGGGTGCAAGGACGCGCCTTCAGTAAAGTTCACGTCTCCAATAGCCTGCTGTCACTGCCCGATCTGCAACACGCATGCGCGCCGTCTTACTGCCTTCGCCGCGATCATGAAACATCAAATATGGAGCTCTGCGTGGCTCAAACTTTGCGTGGCAAGTCCATGTCGCGTTTTAAATTGCGTTTGACACTGCGTCTTGACAACGTTTTTCACAACGTTTGCTAATTATTACATTGAAATTTATTTTTATTGAATAAATGAACGAAGTACATACAAACATTGTACATACAAACAGGGACGGCCAGGGTAAATATCACAGATAATACTGTAATAGCGTAATTAATAAATATGTCATACGTTTTTACACCTTTCTTGTTCTTAACTTCAGTGTGGTGGCAAGTATAATCGAAAGTTGCACCAAAAAAAATATTTCTGTCCAGTGCATCTGAAAAGTACAACAAAATGTTAAAATCGTTCAACACTATATTACAAAAAACTTGTCATAAAATTTTCCATCAGTCCAAAACCTTTTCGTATAAATATAGTCGAAAATTAGATGGAATAGTTGTTTCCCTCTCTACATCACAAAATTCGCAAGAATACTCAATATCCAAGTTATATCTTCTAAAAACATCTTTACCAGGGTGTATACGGTGAACAATTTTAAACAAAACGTCTTAAACAATCTTGCAGTATAGCATCCAACACAACTGCGCATTCCTTGGGAGGAACTGAAAATCTAAACCTGATCAAAAATTCGTCATGAAGTAGCAGATTCCCATCGTCTGACCAGAAGAATATTGTTATCAAACCATCTTTCCAAAAAGAGAGATTTGTTTTTATATAGAATTACTATTCTATATAAAACACAAGTTAGGAAAAGTGTTAGATAAAAGTGTTTAAAAGCTAATGTCCAAGCCAACTTAGCCTGTTTATGAAAGTTAGCCAATTTAACTGGGAATTTTTCAAGTTTGTAGTCTCTGTCCCTCCCATTAAAATAAATAAATATCTGGCTGGGGTCTCATCGGGCGTGGGGGGGCGGGACTCTCCCGGTCTGTGCCTGGGGGGGGTGCCCTGCTGCCGGGCTGCCTGTGGCGCCCCTGAACACCTCGGTTGGCTGCCCCTGCCGGCTGTGGGGGGTCAGGGATGGGGACTAATCGGGGCCAGTCGGGGATCTGGCCCCGGTGCCGGGGGGGGCCACTCCTGACACGCCCTTATTG
>JAODJU010004576.1:0-10305 GCA_026776725.1 Gnathonemus echidnorhynchus
GCAAATATAGACGCGACAGGATAACCAATCAGAAGCATCGAATAGTTTCAAACTTTCGGCTGTGGAGGGAAATAGCATAGGAGGATGTTTTGCATAAGAAAAACACGAAAAGCAATAAAAATACAGTGGTACCTCGAGAAGAGCATTTTTTTCTTAATGGCTTTTCAAAACGATAAAGATCGTATCCCAACATTACCCCTGTCCTGCCCCGATCTGCTCCTTCCGTGTGCCACGCCCCCTCGTTAACCCCGTGTGGGATCCCCATATGATCAGCTGTTTCTGGTTGTTCTCATTAGTCCTCTGTATTAAGTCCGCGTTTCAGTTTGTTTCCTCAGTTCGGTCATTCGGTGCGTTCGACTTGCTTACTGCGCTGGCTTAAAGCAATGCATTCTGATCCTGACGCAATGCATTACGGTTAGATGCTTTGCGACCTCTCACCCGGCTGCAAAAACTGGAACCGCCTCCGTGACGACACACCTTTGCCCTTATTGGCTGAAGAGTTTAGTTACACGCATGACGTTTGTATCCCAGGCATAAAATGTAGAAATTGTAGAAACGTAGTGGAGTAGAAAGTACAGATAATTGCCGTAAAATGTAATGGAGTAAAATAAAAAGTATGCATTATTATTTTTACTTAAGTAAAGTACAGAAACGTAAAAATGTACTTAAGTACAGCAACGAAATACAAATACTTTGTTACATTCCACCACTGCCGATCTTGCCAAGACCACAAGTACCATCTTTGCATTCTCAGTATTAAGAAACTCCCAAGGGTTTGGGTGGGAACAGCTGATGACACAAATAGGAAATTATCTGTAGGCCAGACGGTCCTATATGACATAGTTTTCTGTTTGATCTTTGCATTACGCAGCCTAAAAAAACTACAACTTCATAGACCGCATCCTTCGAAGCATGCAGCTTTGTCTGATACCAATTTTTAAATACATTCATTAATACTGGATACCGCTTGTAAAGTCTGATGCAGCATATGACGTAAATCTGATTCTGTAGCCAAACGGTCCGAACACAGCACACTAGTGGAGCTGGTATCATTTTTTTTTTACCGTAGCTTCCTTCTTTAGCAAGGCAGCGTTAAGGATGAAAGGGGGCTAACTTCCATTAATTCATTTTTAAAAACGGAGGGGGGGGTGTGTGAAAATGGGGTTAAATTACTTTAATTCATAGAGTGAAGTGCGTATGTGCGTACACACAATGACACAAATTAACACATTTCTTGACAAGGACCAAAATTCCAAAAAACACATGGTGGCTGTAGGTTTGCTACAATCCTGGTTACAGTCCGTCATAATCGGCGGTTTTGTAACATTTTGGTTTCCTACTAAATTACATAAATACTGGAGAGCGAGTAGTTGATAAAAACCAAATCTGTCCGGTTGTTATACATAACGCTATATTCTTTGCTGAAATATGTTGCTGAAAAGACGAGAAGAGGACAGGTTTGGCCCCGGGAACAGTATTGTCACGTTATTCGAACGTCATGACTTAAGCAGATTGATTGCTAAGAAATAGAAGCAAAAAGTTCGTAAATGAAACTATTTAATTGATAGGAAATGGAAGGAGGACCGTGGGCTGATTGGTAAGAAATGGAAGGAAATATTGGAAATGAAAGTATTTCATTGGCTGGCTAATGCAAATCATTAAAAACAGGCGATCTGGAGAATGCGGGCATCGATCCCGCTACCTCTCGCATGCTAAGCGAGCGCTCTACCATTTGAGCTAATTCCCCACTGTATGAACACTCGTCTAAAGTATATTCATAATTCTGCTCCCTATTTTTGTAACTAATATTTGATGAATATGTCGTAATTGTATTGGCTAAGTTTTACATAAAACTAAAAAAAAAAACTTCAGATATCAAAAAAATATTCCACTTTTTTCGGAGTAACTGTCGCGATAAAGTTTTTTTCGACACCTGTTATTAAGTATGGAATATGATAATAAAAGGGTAAATAAAAATGAACATCGAATTTTTATCTTTCTCAAAAGCAGTGTGAAAGCGACGCTGTGTATTACGTTTGCCAGTGTCCGTGTTTCGGACGGCTGCGTCTGAAGGCGACATCCTGCTACTGCGACATCGCGCTGCTGCTGGGTATGAAAATGCGCAGCTAGACCGTCTGAGGGGGTGAATGGAAAAGTCAGCAGTTTCCCCCCTGCGTGGGGAAAAAAAGAAACGTAGTACAGTGGGCAGGAAAAAGTGACGGGGAACTGCGGTGATGGTAGAATGAGAGACAGGAGGGCGAGAGCAATATTGCAGCAAAATATCCCGCTTGTATTTTTCCAGCTGACAGTGAAAGGAAATTAACGATAAACGGAGATTTACAACTGATAAAATAATATTTACAGTTGCCTTAAGGATGGTAAGTATTCGTTATATTTGAAGGGGAAATATCGCGGCGGGCTACCGCTTCGTGATCAGTGCGTATAACCTTGAAAATGCGCTAAGCAGAGCGATGGGTAGGAAAGACGAGATGCAGAGCAAAATAAAAACAAGGATCCGAGTGGGACACGCTGTCGCCTTGCTGCAGGTACAAAAGTGGGGTACGGACTTGTTTGCTGTTCCCAGAAGGGGCCTGCTTTTACCATTTTAACTGGGCACTTAACCTAAATTCATCCACTGTGGTATCCAGCAGAGTTTATGATAAAATGTAAATCGCCGCATAAGGAACAAAACGAATAACCGGCTTTATATTACGTTACAGTAAAAATATACCCAGTTCACGGAAAAAAGTTGAATGCAGACCATTGTAAAGTTAATAAAACTTTTGAGCACTAAAATAGTTGCGTGCTGCGTTTTCACGCATCAGCGAACCGCTAACGTACTATCTATAGTTAACATAGGTATATTAGGGAAGTATATTAACCGGTGCATGTATAGGTAACGTGACAGCATGTGTGAAGTTGCAGCGAGGCATTGCAGTTTGACACAGCGGCACCGCAGACCAGCCCGAAGCTGACGGTCACGTGACGAGGGGCCAGCAGCTTCCAGCGATTGAGGGATTTTGCATATTTTAGTGCGCTACCGATGCTAAATCCCATAAACATCTCTAGCAGCAGAAATGATCAAAGTATACAATTGTAACTTATGCGAATTGTTTTGCCTTGCTAAGCTGCTAAATTTAGTCGGCACACCGGACCTTTCCGTTCCTGGGCATTAGTAAAGCCCCCATATTATAAATAGATAGCACCTGTCTTAATTTTCTTGATAGGCAGCAAGAACACGGACTGTGCTGAGGATCAGCCTGTGGGCATCCGGGGGGAAGGCATTAGGAAACACCAGCAAGAACCAGGTGCTTTGTGACAGATGCCTTCAATGGTGCAGCAGGGAGAAGAGACTAACGTATATGTTTTTTGTCATATTTAGCCCTGTGTTCAGCCTCTGCTGTTGATGACCGTCACCTGGATGGCTCTGGCCTTAGCCTCACCTGTGACCTCCCTCCCTGAGGCAGACAAAGGAAGGAGAAAGGTGGTTCACGTGCTGGGTAATGTTCCTCTCTCTCTCTCTCTCTCTCTCTCTCTCTCTCTCTCTGACAGACATGCATAATGGTCTAATTAGGCAGTTAAACCATTTTTAATCTCCCCTCTCTTTCATCCCTTGCTTGTCTCAGTTTGTGGCTGTTCTGCATTGCGCATTAAGCTACCAATCGCCAAATCAGTGAAAGTATTAATCTCACCTTTATTGTTTCACAAAGACGTGTAAATGAAACACTACTCTGAATATTACCCCTGCCCTTTACCTGTACTCTGGTCTGTGTTTGCCATTCAGCGGGAAAACGCCGAATAGTTTTTGGAGAAAATGTTTAATTATGGAGCAGTAATTGCAGTAATGAGATAATCAGAAGCATGCTCATGCACCGTCTGGACAAACCGAAATGGCGGCTTCCCAAGGCAGAGCGGTGGGTCAATTAACTGGCACATTTGCCATTTTGCAGTCACTGCTTATAAACTTCCATGCATCCTGGAAGCCCTGCTTCACAATAGGATATCCCGAGATAAAGATACCTCCCAACATTAGCCTTGTGTCCAAACCAAACAGTGCGGCCTACAAAGGAACTGAACTGGCATCTGTGTGCAAATCCTTTTAGCACCACTAGAACAGAGCGGTTAAAATGTTTTGAGCCCATTACTGCCATAATAACGGTTGTAGACCTGGTGATTCAATGGTGGCAGACCAGATTATTCACAAAGAACCCGCAGTCCTCTGATCTCAATGGCCGCATCTGTATCTCACAGGTATTCATTTTTTTTTTAATTTTTTTATCTGTGCTGTGGACAGCGACAGCCAGTCTGAAATGGAGGCTTTTAAGATGCCGGCCCTAATGAGCAGCTGTCATGGCTAATGACAGACCCCGCGATTTGCCTACAGAAAGGGTCTCTTGTACTGCCGTCCAGCCAACAAAGGGCCCAGGTTATTATTGGCCCTCGAATGGACGCTCGCTGTAAATGGACGGAAAGATTGAGCGCAGACCTGCCAATATGTAAATGGGGGTCTGCGATGCAGGTGTCTGCAAGGCTGACAGGGAGAGTGCCTTTCTCTACATGGGATGCGCTGAGATAAGCTCTAACGGGACGGCCGTGTACAAACAGGCCCCAGAGCAGGCTGGCACTTTTGGGGATTGGCACACAGACCACAGAATGCATCTGAACAAAGGGGGGGGGCATTGGGGGCATGAAGTCATATCCACTTGTCTGTTTGCTTGAAAAACTCAGATATAACCTTTACATGGTGCGTCATTTTTATTTAAATTGCCGAAGGCTTCTCACCTTACGATACGCTTTTTTTCCCTGCCGACAGAGGTGGATAGTTCAGGTCCAGAAAGTATAAATCCAGACCAGGATTTTGTTTCAACCAACCAGTTGAGTATAAAGATTACTCAGCTGGTTGGTTGAAACAAAATCCTGGTCTGGATTTATACTTTCTGGACCTGAAATTTCCACCTCTGGCTGTCTAAAAAGATGGCCGATCTGTACATATAAAACAGTAACACAGAGTAAATAATCAGTATTATTTGCCTTGCCTAAAAATTACATTTTTGTTTTTAAAAAACATGCATATAATGCAGTCTTTTATTAATAAAGTCTTATAAGATTTTTTGTGTGATTGTGTATCACTGCATTCTTAATGATACTCCAGAAGGTATCAGGCCAATGCCCCCCCCACCCCCCCCCCTTGTTCCATGGTCTGTGGTTTGCCAGCCCATAATCCAGTTGGGGTTAGGGAGGTACAGACCAAATAAGTCAGGATTTCCCATACGGGCGCATGGGTGCATTTTCCCGCCCCCAGTTGGCAATATGTCCAGCTTGGCAGAAGTTATCGTGGGGGACCATTTAGGGGACCCCAAAATCCGGGGCCAAATTATAATTCCTGTCCAGCCCTGACAAGCGGCCAGCTCGTCCTGACCTCCTGCTTCTCCGCAGAGGATGAGACCGGGGCGGTCATCGTGCAGACCGCCCCTGGTAAGGTGGTGACTCACCGCGGGGGCTCCATCACCCTGCCCTGCCGGTACCACCACGAACCGGAGAGCGCCGACCCGGACCGCATCCGCATCAAGTGGACCAAGGTGTCGGACAGCCTGCAGTTCGAGGACGTCTTCGTGGCGCTGGGCAGGCAGCAGAAGGTCTTCGGCTCGTACCGGGGCCGCGTGGCGCTGGAGAACATGGGCCCCGGGGACGCCTCGGTCGTCATCCACAACGTCACGCTGCAGGACTACGGCCGCTACGAGTGCGAGGTCACCAACGACATGGAGGACGACACCGGCTTCGTCAACCTCGACCTGGAAGGTCAGCAAGCGCCGTCCCGGAACGCGGTCATTAAAGCTGTCGTCCCGGCCTCGAGGAGCAATAGGGATTCATTAAAATAGAAAATAATTAACAATAAGAAAGACGCAGGTTTGTTTAAGGGGACTTTGAAGGTGAAGGTTAAAGCGCGAGTAGGAAGGGATGCTCCAAACCTCGGTCGGCTCTCTCCCGTGAGCAAAAGTGGTACTTAAAAATTCATCCATCGTTCGGACAGATGAGGACCAAGGGTTAGGGTGATGAATGCATGCGGGAGATCAGCCGTCAGCTGTAGCCGCTCTGGACGCTCGTCCGTCTTCTGGCAGGAGTGGTGTTCCCCTACCATCCCCGCCTGGGCCGCTACAAGCTCAACTACCACGAGGCAGAAGAGGTGTGCAGGCGGCAGGACGCCATCTTGGCTTCACACGGCCAGCTACACAAGGCCTGGCTGGAGGGGCTGGATTGGTGCAACGCGGGCTGGCTGGAAGACGGATCCGTGCAGTACCCCATCGCCCAGCCCCGGGAGCACTGCGGCAGCAAGGACACCCCCGCCGGGGTGCGTAACTATGGATACCGGCACAAGGAGGACGAGCGCTATGACGCCTTCTGCTTCACCTCCAATCTTAACGGTGAGTGTCCCCGCCTTTGGGTTGAGCACTGCGGGGGGGGGAGTCGAGGTCTACACCCATTTAAGGGGGCGCAGGGTGTTGTATTGGCTGATTTTAACCCCCTGCCTAATTTACACCTATGGTCCAGTCTGGGTGGACGCTGAGGATTCTGGGATTTCTCTCTGTTTAAGGATGGTGACCTTCCAAAGTCCCAGACTCCAAAGTTTTGCCTAATTAAAACAGGTATAAAATTTTATTTCCATTCACCAGCCATTAATCCTGAGCAGGCTCACTGCTGTATTATTTATTATTTATCATTTCTAAGATTTTATATCCTTTTTTTTCCTTTTTTATTTACAGTACTGTGCAAAATCTTAGTCAAAGAAACTGTTTAATGCTGTCTGGGTAATTAGTGTATGTTTGCTCAGAAAAAAAACACATTACACTATCTGCAAAGGAACAGTTACATGGTAATAAAATAACGAATTTATTCTTTTTGAAAATGTTACTGATCTCTTGGATGGCTAGATGAGCACAGCTTCAGATCCTAAACCTCTCCTCAGGGGCACCTCAGCCATTCCATGTATTTGTTAAATCTCACCACCAGCTCACTCAATTAACGTAAATAACTTGATGAAGCATTGATTAGCCCAAAATGTTATGCTAGTAGTCAACAAGTACGTGGGGTGACTTTAGGAGAAGCTTTGAAATGGCTAAGCTAACACACTTTGACAGACACAAAATCATCCTTTAAAGACTTTTCTGACTTTTTAACAGTCTGTTTGTGTATAGTGTGACTATTTATTAAGCGCTGGTAAAAGAGGGACGGTAAAGCATTTAATCCATCCTGTAGACATGCCCGCTTGCCTTCTGTTCATGTCTCTGGATTGGAGGCGGTGAGCCGCGATGTCGCTGTGGGGATCTGAGACGATGTGGGCAGCTAATGGGCGGCGGCAACAAGAAGCAGCAGAAAATCGATAGCAGAGTGCAGTGCTGCTTCTCACCTCCGCGTAGAGTGCAGCCTGCTGGGGGAGGGCTTGTGGTTTCATGCTCGGCTACCCCAGAGTGGTTATACTCACACTTGCCAGCCACAGAGTAGATAGACAGATAGATATACAATGCTTATTATGCATATCCCACACATACACAGAGATGCATACAGCTGAGAGCAAAGCTTGGGGTCTGACCACAGGGTTATGTTACTTATCCAGGGTCCCTGGAGTGTTTGGGGGTTTAGGTCCTTGCTCAGGGGCGCAATGGAAATGTGCCAAGGCTGTTTGAACCGGTTACCTTCCGAATACAGGCACAGAGACTTAACCGACTGAGCCCCACAGCGCCCCCTATAGATAGGGTTTTTAGGAGGCTGGTTCTGTCAATGTCATTTCCTTTAACTGGGGTCCACATGGAAAGGGACAGGCAACAGCGGGGGAGACAGTTTGATATTGGGGGATGGGGGGGCAATTTAATAATTTAAATACAAAGGTCTATTTATTTGGGGGGGGGGGGTAAATGAATTCAAATTAAATATGGGTGGGTTGCCCACGTTCCCCAGTTCCTGTGGAGTGGACGTTGGGGGCTTGGTGACATCGAGCAGCTCATGGTGTCCCCCCACCCACATCTCCTTCCCAGGCAAAGTGTACTTCCTGAAACGCTTCAAGAAGGTGAACTACGCCGAGGCGGCCAAGGCCTGCCTGCGCGACGGCTCCGCGATAGCCAAGGTGGGCCAGCTGTACGCGGCGTGGAAGGTCCAGCTTCTGGACCGCTGCGAGGCTGGCTGGCTGGAGGACAGCAGCGTGCGCTACCCCATCGTCAACCCGCGGGCGCGCTGCGGCGGCTCGCACCCCGGCGTCCGCAACCTGGGCTTCCCCGACAAGAAGTTCCGCCTCTACGGGGTCTACTGCTTCCGGAAGAACCCGGAGAAGAGTGCCGTCGGGGGAGCCCGCGGGGCCGGCGGCATCTGACGGAAAGCGGCGAGCGACTCCGACCACGACACTCGCTCGTCCAGAGATGACTGACGAGTCAAACGAGGTAGCAGGAACGGCCAGCAGGAACCGCCTGTGATTTTACAGGGATGTCAGTCATCTGTGGCACAAGTGAGCCACATTAAAGCCAAAACCATAACACGACAGTAGTCAGATACATCTGGTTTCACTCTTTATTATTGTGTCTGCTGCCATGGTGAGGTAGGCTCCCCTTTCAGCTGCTACTTTTCATTTGGTTTTCCAGCCAATAAAAAAAAAATGAGATAAGGAGACCCATCTACATCATCAACATTAATTAGTACAAAGGCAGAACGGGAGCTCGTTAGAAATCATCACATCACAGCCTTGATTATCTGACGATGGCATGAGAAAATCCCCGCCACAGTCGCGTCTGCGTCTCCCAAACGCAAGCCTGCAGCCTCCTTCATGGATGTCTCCGCCGTCCAGCTTTGCCCCCAAAGACTCTGCACGGTTCACACAGCAGGAGGAAGGGAGGTGTGGACCAGAAAGTGAAATCACGTTCTGTTGACTCAGTGCGACGCGCTTGCTTATGAACATTTCGGTAATGATTCAGACCTGACAGTAATAAAACCAAGCATGTTTTAACTGTGATTTAGGCCAAGGAACCCAATTTGACATTTACTGTTCCTGCCACGTAACTGAAATATTAGTGCAATTATGGTCACAGTTACAGTAATGATACAACAAACTAAATGATAGCTCAGTACAGACGTTAGAACATATTATATTAAGTGTAAGAGTCTGTGGCTCTAATGAGCCTCGTTCCTCGCTTAAGCTGTAGTTTTTTGCCAGCATGGGGCTTTGAATTGCAATGTTTGTTACAATGCTTATGAGCAGCAGCTAATGCTAATGTTAAGTTCCTCTTAAAATGTCAAAACTAGCTGTATGCGTCTCGGAGCACCGTCAGCAAAACCGTTCTGCTGATGACGTTGGGATGTCCTCGTCCTCACGTGGCTCTTACAAGGACAGAGTGAGAAGTCAGGAATAGCACACCGCATGCAGCGTTTAACAAATGTGAATTTACACTCTGAATATTGCCCTTTCGAACCTGTTAGCCAGAATATAGAACTGAATCTGACCTGTAGCTAAGCACAAGTATTTCGTAAACATAACCTAAACCCACTTTTGTGGGCCACACTTAGGTTTTTAAATTTCTCGCCGACACCCGAGCGTGAACTATAAAAGGCTTAATTTGCCATTGTTCGAAAATTGAAAAGTCTCAAATTATTGATGAATGATTTTTATTTTATTCCATCTCTTATTGTTTCGAGGCTGACAGCTAGAAGCAGTTCAGCATCACTCACTCATTATTATGGCTGGCAGTTGCCATTGTACAACAGACTCCAACAACAATAGACTGAAAGTAGAAGCTGAATGTAATGCACTTGTCTGTGCCTTTCTGAAGAGATATCCCATCAGTTTGAAACAAACATGCACATATCTGTCCTGCCTTGGTTCCGGTCAGTCACGTGATTCACTGCAGCAATAAAATGGTAATGTGGTTTATTCAAGATGTTTTAATGGCCATATGTAACAAGCACATTGGAATGATTACTTATTCTTCCCAGTACCAGGAAGAACAGTCTTCAAAAAATCAATAGATAGACAATAAGATATGCAATAGCACAGTGAAGATGAATAACATACAGACGGTATTTACAAAGTGGTGTTCTGTTGGCACAGCATACTGGGTATGGGTAGATTAAAAGCCTTTAATCAACACAGTGAGTCTGAACGAACTTGAATGTGGTCTGGTTGTTCCTGGACCAACCCTTTCTCTCAGAACGAGAGCCAGGACCGCAGAGAGAAAGATGGTGAGAGAGTGAGAGAGAGCAAGCCTCTTCATTCTGCATTTCTCTGCTGGAAATGAAACGCAGTGACCTTGTAAGGACTGAGCACCA
>JAODJU010004577.1:0-10285 GCA_026776725.1 Gnathonemus echidnorhynchus
CTTCCATTCTGTGTCACAACCAAGCCCACCTTCCTACCTGTAAGACATGATAAAATACATTAAATATACAAGAACGGTTTCTGTAACTAAAGGACTTCTGGTGTTACGAGAAATTCAATTCCCCAGGTTCCCACTGTCGCACAATGATTTAAATTATGACGCCAATCACTACAATATAGATAGATGGTTTAACTCTCATTTTAATATCTTTCTACAAACGTGTTGAGCTAAACCATTTATGGAAAAACACTGGATGCCTTTTCAATATTTGTGTATTTTTTAAAGATAATTTAACTTACTTAAATTGCTGGTTAGAAGATGATTGCTGGGAAAATACAGAAAACGTTAGTATTGCTTGTAGGACTTCAGTACGTGTGATGATCAATCTGATATTGTTTATTCTAATTATATCTTAAATGTAGACAACTCGCTCCTTATATTGATCAACTACTGTGGTTACTGTGGAAACAGAAACTGCAGGACACCAAATTTGTGATGCAAATTTCTTTACATGGAAATGCATAGCTGAATCACCTTTTCAGCCATCAATAATATGTTCGTGCATAGATATGATGGGGGGACATTATTAAATTATGCCTAAAATAACATTTTCCCCTTTCAAAAATAGACACACAGCAACTCTGGACCTCAATACTAATAACATTAGGTTTATACACATGTAACCGTAAAGATCTGAAATTCACATTTTGGATATGTGAATTTCAGATCTCTGCAATTAAATTCTCACTAGTAAAAAACTCAGTTTGGAATATGTGGGCCCGTAATTCTTACTAGTGACAATGTGATTAGAAATACTACAACCGAAATCAGTTCCATACATAATTACATGTCAATAAACTAGTATCATCTGTACTGGACTCCAGAAATGCAGCACGTTTGTTTCAGCAAGGGGAATCAAATATCCTGGATCCCAGGAAATGTTTTCTCTTCACATCCAGGCCAAAAAGTATGTGAGATGAATGAAACTCATTTAAGTACATAAACTACAATAATCAGTATTGGGCTCCAAAGTTATTGTTTCAGTAGGGGAAACCATATATTCTAGGCTTAGGTAATGATGTTTCCTCGCGCAAACCTATGACTGCTGGCTGAAAATGTGATTCAGCTACGCATTTCCACGTAAAGAAATTTGTATTTGGTGTCCTACAATTTCCATTTGTGTATTAGCATAGAAAACCACGAATCACGATGTTTTATCAGAACTGAATTATGTTTGAATGGGTTCAAAGACATCGTCAGCAGTAGACGACAAATGTAAGGAGTGAGTTGCTCCAGTAAAATTATAATTAGAAATTAACAATATTGCATCGATCGTCACGCATAATACAGGTTGTCCTTCAAGCAATACTATCGTTTTCTGTACTTCATCAGCAAACACCTATTGCAAGTTATTTAAATCATTTTACTTGTATTTGAAAACACAGAAACATCGAAAAGACATGCGATGCGTCCACATATATGGCTTGTTTACCTCAACACAGTATTGGAGACAGACATTTAAACGACAGCGAAATCGTATAACTATGAAGTAGCGGGCGACGTTATTATTTCAAATCAGCGCGCGACATCGGGAGCATGAAGGAGCTGTACTTCCCGCAACACAAGCAGAACGTGAAACTAGTTAGCTACATTAGCAGCTACGGCTACGAAGCCAACCACCCAAACGTCTTACTGTGCCGCAAATGTCTCCTAATGTCAGTGACTCGAAAGTTGTTTTCCCAAACGGTATCTCCCTGCGTCGCTTTTAGCCGTAATTAAATCCAAAGACTGTAATCTCTGCGGACAGCAGCAGCCTGACAGAATAATGGCTGCGCCTCCCCACCCTTTTGAATTCAGTCGCTCCGCGCGCCGCGTCCTGATTGGAGGGCAGCAAACAAGGCCGCCCGCGAGACGCTGCCGGCAGACATCTGCGTTACAAATACAGTAGTAAATACAAACACAGCAGGTTGTTTTAAACAGTACATTAACCCCAATGGGACCTGTATCTCGAAGCCGGATTTCTTGCCTAGCTAGATAGCTTGTCGAATTTTTGGTAGTTTGGGCTAAATGTAAATTGGACGAAGATAAAGTGCCTCAAATCCGGATAACCAAGAAATCCTGCTTTGCGATACAGCCTCCGGACGGTATCATAAATCAATACCGGCTTACATTAAAGTGAATAAACCCTGAGCACAAATGACCAATTCAATTCAACTTCCACTCGTACATCCGCCCATTTATGTTTTTTTTTTTTTTTTTACATTTTTATGTCTGTGATGTCCTTAGGCTCGGCGTTTTATATAGTGCTGTAGGACCTGGACTTCGTTTTCTTCAAATCTATAAAATGATAGAGATCTATAAGATAAGTCATAAATATTTCTTTGACTGTTAACGCATGCAGTTGTTTTTAATATTACTCCCTCCTAGTTGCAAACAACGCGAGAGCTTCTGTCGTGACGTTGTAGAGAATCCCCAGAATTCACAGTGAAAATCAAAACACAAAGTCGCATCTTTTGATGAAGCTAATGGAGGGGGGAGAATGGCAATAAACTCAGTTAATTTCATTTAAAAAATATACCGTCAGAATCAGATGATCGATATAATACGATTACCGATATCCGTTTTAATTTACTGGAGGTAGAGCACACTATAATTCAAGTGATGATTTATATATTAAAGTGATTGCTTTTTGTTTAAAATTCCCTAGGATTCTCTTAAGACTGATTTAGAATATGAGAACAGCGGCTTACTTAATGGAATGCAAACAAATCTAATTTTAATAAATCATACAACTTTTTTGATAGGGAGTACCATTAGAAAACGCCGACAGTAATGTTTGTGGCTGGGATTTTCTCATTGCTGGAGCGGCGTGAGCAGTGATGCTGGCGCTGCTTCGGTCTGTCATGGTGAAGAAGGAGCTGAGCCAAAAGGCAAAGCTCTCGATTTACCAGTCGATCCTACCCTCACCTATGGTCATGAGCTGTGGGTAGTGACCGAAAGAACGAGGTCGCGAATACAAGCGGCCGAAATGGGTTTCCTCCGCAGGGTGGCTGGGCTCTTCCTTAGAGATAGGGTGAGGAGCTCAGTCATTCGGGAGGGACTCAGAATAGAGCCGCTGCTCCTCCGCATCGAGAGGAGCCAGATGAGGTGGCTCGGGCATCTGGTAAGGATGCCTCCTGGACGCCTCCCTGGTGAGGTGTTCCGAGCATGTACCACTGGGAGGAGGCCCAGGACACGCTGGAGAGACTATGTCTCCCGGCTGGCCTGGTAACGCCTCGGAATTCCCCCAGAGGAGCTGGATGAAGTGGCCGGGGAGAGGGAAGTCTGGGTTTCCATGCTTAGACTGCTGTCCCCGCGACCCGACCCGGAAAAGCGGTAGATAATGAATTAATGGATGGATGGATGGATTTTCTCATTGCCTCGCTGCTCATTTCATGAGTGAAGTATCCCGCTGTGGTGCCCTTTAGTAAGGTTTCGTGGAGGCGTTCAATAACGCAGCCAATCAATTAATAGGTATGATTTAGTGTTGTTTTGTGCTATAGCATAGGCTATATTAAAATGCGGTAATCGTAAAACAAACTTTAATTTGTGTACGCCAATGAATATTAACAGGAACGTTAAATCTGCATTTGCATAATTTCAAACTTATGCTGGACTTTTATTTTTAATTGATTGCTCTTTTTTCTCCCACAGTGGTGAAATTGCACCATTTGTATTTTGTAATTGCATTTGTTTCGCTCAATTAGAAAAGGGAGTTATATTTCAAATGAGTTTGAATAATGTTCATATCTAGAAAAGGGGGCCCAGCAGAGAAAGTTTGGGAACCACTGACTAATAAATTATTTTTGCCTAAATACATGTTATAGATTATACATACACTTATAAATGTGTATTTATTAGGGCTGTCAAAATTAACGGGTTAATGCGGATTAATCCATCATCATGATTAATCTGATTAAAATTTTTAACGTAATTAACCCATCTCAAGTGCAAAATGACTCAAAATCCCTGAAATGTCTCTGTCAACCCATTTCGGGCAGTTTTGATGCGTTCTATTTGCCCTGGGAACTCGTATTCCGAGTTGGATTCCGGAGTTTTGAAGCCAGAAGTGACGACATGCGCGCTCCCGTTTCTCTGAGATCTCGGAGCAGCACAGAGGATCCCGAGTTCAGAATCCAAGATGGCTGTGCATTTTATCAACAGAAGGGAAAGTTGTAGTTTTATACTGTTTAAGCACTACTAATTTGTGGCTTATTAAGTCACACACACTATACCGTCCAACTTATCTGTGGACGTGTCGCTACGGAGTTTTATACGTAAAGTACCGCGCGTAATGTGTTATCAAGTGATATTGCTAACAATGACAAGTAACCGGGCTAGAATTGGATTTCATGATTAGTCAGATTATTTGTCGGATTTACGGTAGTTCAGGCTAATTGTAAGTGAACGAAGATCAAGACCATTTAAACTGAGGTACCTTAAATCCGACAAGTACTCCGGCTAAGCAAAAAATCTTGCTTTTTGATATGGGTCCATGGTATTGCACTTCTGTGGCAGATGGAAAGCATCCGACTCGTGTTCAAGATGTTTGATAGACATGTTGAAGTACATATATATTCCCTTTTTTCTTCAGTCTGTTTGCTCATGCAAAATGAAATGCAATTAATATAGATTAAAAATGAATGATATTTAATCATGATTAATCAAGATTAATCCACAGCTACCCCGTGATTAATCTGATTAAAAATTTTTATCATTTGACAGCACTAGTATTTATGTATCTGTATATTTTTTAATGTATAGAACACAGGCACCTATTTGTAGATCTAGCAAATTGTTCATTTTAAAGGTTTGCAAAAAGGCCAAACATCACCCATGACAGCGAGCTTCACAGGGAGGGCACTGAGCCAGCGGATAAGAAGAGTAAATCTGATCAAAGGATGATTGTATCACCAATAGAACATTCCACTGCCCCCTCTGGAGGTAAAGGGTGTCTTGGGGCCTCATTGAACTCTGCATGCATACAGACAGTGGCCTCTCCAGCCAGTGTACAGGTGGCCATGAGCACAATGTGTATAAAACTCATATATGGCAAATAACTGGATCATACCTGCTAATCCAAAAATGCATTTTAACTGTGAAAAGCAATACTGCAGCATGGAGGAAATGCAGCACTTTATTTTTGTAACTTAAAATTCCTGTCAGGAAGAGAATTTTGAATTCAGACTGCATGGGATATACAAAGCTATCCAGATTTCCTGCTGGAAACAATGACAGCACTTCATTCTGTCCACTGGCCCACTGCCTGAAAGTTAATGTGACCAGTCCTATGCAGAAAGAAAAGTCTTAATAAAATCCAGTTTCAGCTGTAGGGTGGCCACAAGGGGTCACTTCTCTTTGGATGTAGTGGAATCCCCTTCAGACATGTCCATTGTCCTGCCCCAATCGTTCGCTCCTTCTGCGCGCCGCGCCCACTCGTTAACCCCGCGTGGAATCCCCGTGTGATCAGCTGTTTCTTGTTGTAGTCTTATGTATTTACGTCTGCCTTAGGTATATTTTCCACAGTCCAGTCGTTGACGTTGTTTGTGGATGTATTCTCCAACAATAAAGCCCTCGTTTCCCCAACTCCCTGGACTTTTGCTCCTCTGTTCCCGCTCCGTCCCTGCTCGGCACGACATCCATGTGTAATTTTCTAGCTTAAACAGATCCCCCTCCATCACTTTCTAAATAACTGTCTAAATAAATTGTTGCATCTGTACTACAACTGACCTGGAAATAACTTCATCGTCTCTGTCTGATGATACCTTCGGCTTCAAACAAAAACATTTGATATCAGCCACCAGTAATGATTCACTTTCAGTCAAAATCAATAAAAGTACAACGTTCTTGCCTTTTTCATCTTTATTATAAATTTAAACATTATCCTTAAGGATTGAATTTCTCTTCCTCCACCAGATGGAGAACATTCTACCACATGGTGGATGAATGACACACAGAAGAACTCTATCTGTAGGGTTTGCAGGGATACTTCCTGTTCACCACAATCATAATTCATCCTTAAATTCCATCTCTCATCCACAGTGAAAGTGCATGTGCTGATTACGGGACAAACTTTCAACAGTCATCTTATCTTCATACAAAAGCTGAAGCTGCAGATAGAGCAACACAGTGCAGAGAGCAGCAACGTCATCCTGGTCTTCTGTCCTGTTGTTTCTCGGATTGGGACAGACATGGAGGCAGCCATGGCCAGAGTTACAGGTGAGTCAGGATTCAGTCTCTGCTGTACGTCACCTTTGTCCCGAAATCCAAAAAAAAAAAAAAAAACTAAAAAACAGGTATTATATAGTTAATCTCTTCACAGAGGAAGTTGTGGTTTATTTAACAGAAGCTGCCTGTCAGGAGTTATCCTGTTAAAACAAACACAGATCAACAAACCATCCATATCTGCCAGGCCTTTTTCCAATGGACCTGTCAGCCTCTCAAGGCAATAAAACATGTCTGACACGTTTCCTGATTTTTGCTTTCCATCCATCCATCCATCCATCCATCCATCCATCCATCCATCCATCCATGTTCTCTACCTACTTGTCCTGTGCAGGGTCGCAGGGGTCCGGACCCAATCCTGGTTGCTCTGGATGCAAAACAAGGGATAACTCAGGATGGGGTGCCCATTCATACATACATACATGCATGCATACATACAGACAGACAGACATAATTTGCACACATTCACAATTTTTGGTTTATCACAAATTATTTTTTTGACTGGTAGATAATCTGTTAGATAAAAATTAACCAATAATTATGGATTTTTACTTTTAGAATAATAAGACAGCCATGAAATTTTATATACTGTATAATGGTGCATGATGACTCAGTGGATCACACTGTTCCCCCTCACCTCTTGGTTAGAGTCTGTATTTTAGCTTCAGACGTGCGGAATTTGCATATTCTCCCCTTTTCATTGTGGGGTTTCCTCCAGGCTCTCCGGCTTCCCCCTGCAGTCCAAAAACATACCAAGATGAATAGGAGCTGCCAAGTTGTCCATAGCTGTATGTGTGTGTGAATGGTGTATCTGTGCGTGCTCTGTGATGAGTTGACGCTCCACCCTGGGTTATTCCTTACCTTGTGCCTGCAACTTCTAGGATAGGCTGTGCACCCCCGTGACCCTGCATAGGAAAAGTGGGGGTAGATTATGGATGGATTCAATCAGACAAAAAAATGGAATTTAAGTTCAAAATGAACCTGACTGTTCATTATGTGCATAACAACAGCACATGTCCATGTAATTATCCATCCATTATCCTCCACTCATACAGTTCTGGTTCCAGGGAGATATATTTTGTTTTAGTGTGGTCATGACGGTCACAGCAACGTCTGGCACCAAGTTACAGGTGAGTCAGGATTTAGTCTCTGCTGTATGTCACCTTTGTTCTGAAATCCACCAAAGACAGAGCAAACAGATACTATGCAGTTCATCTTTTCATAGAGGAGGCTGTCATTTATTCAACAGAAGCTGCCTATCAGAAGTTGTCCTGTTAACCCTTTGAACCCAAACCATTTTTGAGCATTTTTCTATCCCTTTTTCTATTTTTTATTACAATGTATGTACAGTACATGAGTTAGCCACACGCTGTATTTTTTTGTACTCAGGACATTCTGCGCTACTCGGATATGTCATAATTTGATGTGCAAATGCTGACTGTCTTGATATCATCCTTTTCATGAGGAAAAACTACTTGCTCCTATTGAAGTTTCTCAAATTTTATTATTATTTCTATTAATTTATTTTCTAATAGAAAAATGTGCAGGCACTACAAATACAGTCTAATAAATGTTGATATTAGAGTCTCTGTGATGTGAGAATGCAGGGGTTTCATTGGGGACCTTTCTATGGCTTAGTGTTGTAAAGGAACACATGGTTAGTGCCAGGCGGAAATGAATATCTTTGATTTTGCATCCATTTGGTAACTTGATGTTATCTGATAGACAGGAATGCATGGGCATAGTTAATATATAAAACTTTATAACATCTGAAATGAATTGAAATAGAAAAGCACAGACATAAGACAGTTTTAGAATCTAATGCTGAATGTTTATCACTGCCAATAGTACGGCACCACATATATACAGGTAAATCTAAATTTATCTAAATATAAATTTTTCCCACATGTACATGGTACTGTTAAGAGAATTTTGAGAATGAAACTTTTAGTCTGCAATTTAATCTCAAATAACAAACCAGCGCTGTAGTACGTCATTGTGTTTACATGTAGGTGGTGCTCCAGTTACACGATGAGCGCGTTCTGTTTCAACCGTTTGGATGGAGCTCGACATCAAACATGCATATACAAACGTTTGTAAATAAATATTACAAAAATATCGAGTAATTGTATTCCTAATAAATAGAATGCTGTGTTTTGTTATTTCTAGTAGATCTCCAGCCAGTTTTTGAGTGTTTTTCTATCCCTTTATAGGTTTATAATAAATAAATGATAAAATAGTTTTTCCCCAGAAGGGTAGTATGTGGATCATTGCGGAAGTGAATACGTGCTTTGTTTTCTGTCTATTGTGAATAATATCGATGTTTTATGGATTATCAGGGATGCGTTTTTTGTGGAAAATGTTAAATATATATGCCTCATTGGGCACAGGATTACTCTGGAATACTTTAGTGTGCAATGTTGCAACTTGGATGACCGAATGCAGTAAGTTCTCTGGATTCCAGCGATATGTGATTCATGTGCAATATTCCTCTCCAAAGGTATGAGCTTAGATTAATGAGAATGAAAATCAATGTGTTTTGCATTTGTCGGGTTCTAAGGGTTAAAACAAACACAGACCAACAAACCATCCATATCTGCTGAGCCTTTTTCCAATGGACCTGTCAGCCTCTTACAGTAGTCACACGTAATTAATCACACATTTCGGAAATGCAGGAAAAACCCAAAAACACAGCACAGCAGTCAAATTGCAAAAACAAAGGGGAAAAAATACAACCAATTAAAGAAGAAAACCTTACGTCTCCCCCTTGTCCCCTGTCTACCAACCCCATGCCTGACACTGACCACTTGTACTCTACAGGTTTATGATGAACCAACAGCCAATTCTAGGAAGGAAACCTCACAGCTTTTCTTTGTTTTCACCTTATTTAAGATGCAAAAATCATGAGGGGAAGCAACAGCATCTGTTAGTGCCCACAGTAACCTGTTTGGTTTCTCTCTTCCACAGAAGACAAACCTGTCATCCTGGTGTTCATGCATCACTGTCACAACCCCAGTTACATGACCAACATCACAGTGCAACCGTCCAGGGGCAACATAGTGCAAGTCGTCCACTGTGCCTTCCATGAAACTACAGGGCTGCTACAATGTCAGGAAAATGAGCAGGCGGTCAAAGCCGTGCGCACAACACTACTGAGGTACAAGTGAAGAAACAGACCCTCAGCAGAGGAAGCGACTATTAACACAAATACTGTGCACATAGGATTTTAATCAGTTTAATCAAGCAAACCCTATGATTATTCTGCTATTGATTTTGAACTGTGTATGCAGAAACACTCCCACCATATATGAAAAATATAAAAAGCAGAAATTATAGATGTGAGATATAAAAACACTATTTAAAAAGTAGCAAATTACAAATTTTACATGTCAACTGTATTTTTCTGGAGAAAATCTAACAAGGACACTGTAGTGTATGTGACTGAAACATTGGGCAGAAAAACTGAATGGAGGTAACAATTATTTTGGCATTTATATTCATAATATATACACTTATATACAGTATGTATCTATATGTTTATTTGCATACTGTGTATAACATGCCCCCAAGGGTGCTATAAAAAGGGGGGGGGGTGTTATAATGATTCCAAGGGGCCCTTGGTGACAGGGGTCATACAAATTTTGGAACATAATTAGATTGGCCTGGGGTTCAATTTGTTATGCTGTCATTGGACCCACAGTCTTAGTCAGCTCCACCGCATGCCCCTATATATTGATCTAGTTATTTGTAAATTTTAGGGTCAAAAAGAATGTCAGGAGATTATGTAACAGTATTTTATTACATACAATGCACATTTTTTGCACATTCTGCAGGTGTGTTGATGTACAAACTAAGGTCCGTCTCACCCAGTCGGATATTGAGCAGCAGCCTGTGGCAGCTCGAAATGCCAATAGGCCAATCATGACCAATGAGGTAGCAAGGATGGGTACCAAGCCAATGACAGAGGAGAGGGAATCTGATCAGAGGATGATTGTACCAGCAAAGGGACATTCTGTTGGCC
>JAODJU010004578.1:0-10254 GCA_026776725.1 Gnathonemus echidnorhynchus
GATGGCAAGTGCCTGGTGGCCGAATCTTTGCCTATGGGGCCCAGCTAGGTATAGGCTACAGCATGTACATGGGTCCGCCTTCCTGTGGGCCCACTGTGTGCAGGGGGGTCCGTGGGGATCAGGTGTGAAATAGAACGGGCTTTAGGGACATGGAATGTAACCTCTCTGGAGGGGAAGGAGGGTGAGCTGGTGCGGGAGGTAGAGAGATACTGAGTAGATGTAGTCGGACTTGGGCTCTGGAACCAGCCTCCTGGAGAGGAGTAGGACTCTGTTCCACTCTGGAGTTGCCCAGGGTGAGAGGTGTCAGGCAGGAGTTGTTTGGTTACTTATGGTTAAGGTTAGGGCTGGGTAGGGGTCAAGGGTGTTGTGATTGGGGTTAGGGTTTTTCCCTTAGTGATGAATGGAATTTAGATAGGTACACCAATGTGTGTGTGTGTGTGTGTGTGTGTCAGTTTAAGCCAATTTTATTTCCAGGCATTGCTTTGGTATCTTATGGGTCAATTATATTTTTTCTTCCTAGGTTAGGGATAGGCAAGCCTGATCCTGGAGTGTCAGTGACCCAGCTGGATATTGGCAGTCCAGGATCAGGTTGCCTACCTCTGTCCAAGGTCATTTTTATTTATCATTGAAAGAGAAACTGAAAGTGTAGCGGGAAAAAGTTTTGTTCTGCTTAACCGACACTTGTCACTGTAACAGCACAACCAAAAATCCCAACATAAAAATACAAATGAGTACAGCTAAACATCGAAACGTATTCTAAACTTAGAATGTGTAAAGTTGCTGAAATTAATTTTTTTTAAAAATAAATGCAAAAAGGAAAAAAAAATTATGAGGAAAAAAATTAATTTAAATGGAATTTAGATAGGTACACCAATGTGTGTGTGTGTGTGTGTGTGTGTCAGTTTAAGCCAATTTTATTTCCAGGCATTGCTTTGGTATCTTATGAGAAGGCTCTGTTCCTCAGGTGGTAGGTTAATCATTTAACGAGATGTCTGTAAGACATAGGACTTTAATGACATCGAATCACTGTACTGCCTGCATCCAGATCAGGGGGAATGTGATAGAAAGACTGATCATTAATTATCTTAAGGTTGTGCTGGTTCTATTAGCGGTGCGGGTGAATAAATTTGGACCTTCCTGTGAAAGGGTGACAGGGGTCATTAGTGTGTCACCACCGCTGTCGGGTGACCTTCAGTCGCGCCTCCTTTGCTTTTGGATATTGATCACTTGATCTTTCTCCAGTCGCTCTAATAGTCACTAGGGACGATAGCGTCATTTAATTTTCACTTTGACATACCACAAATGCCTTTTTGTCCATTTCATCATAATAATATTTCCAGGAACCTATTATCAGCTTCTTCAGGTGTGGTTGAGGAGACTGCAATTACATTTTTTGCACCACCTTGATTGTTTAACAAGAGGCCCATGACATCCTTTTAAAAACACGTATTTCCTTCCTGCAGAAGAAAGAGAGGGACTCAGTGGTGAAGAGGAACAATGCCTACGCAGTCGCCGTGGCCAACTACGCCCCTAACGTCACCAGAGACGCGACGCTGCCCACCATCTCCAAGGGCATCCTGGACCCTGGCAAGGTCAGAACAGACAAGCCGGCAGACAACAAAAAGACATTCAACAGCGTGAGCAAAATCGACAGGATGTCCAGAATAATGTTCCCTGTCCTGTTTGGAGGCTTCAACCTAGTTTACTGGGCCACATACCTGAACAGAGAACCTGTGATAAAGAGGATGGTCCCATCGAAATGAAATAAAGTGTATCCTGGAGATGCACCATAGGAGGCAGTTTGATGTTTGCACTTGGGGGGCAAAAAAAACGCATCCTGCTTACCCCATGTGTTAACCTGCGTATCTGATGCACACATAACCCATATATGTGTTTCCAGGTGAATCTCGGGATAATAATGGAGCATTTTTATCATTGGTGGGCAACTGGTCAATCAGCATAATATAGTGAGGGGCCCCCAGCCCCCCCCCCCCCCCATAATATCTGTCGGCTTGTCAGGTGAAACACTTTACCAAATGCAGGAGAAGTCGTCTATCCCCCCCCCCACACACACACACAAACACACCCCACACCAAACTCTGGCCATGAGATGTACCAAATGCAGCCATCAAACTGTGCACGCTTTGATAATGTACATAGACAGAGACATACCCTAAGGCTTCTTTTAACGTTTTTAACCCTTAAAATGCTTCCTCGGTTGAAAATCAGTTAATATTTTAACCATTCTCTTTTCATCACACATAAAGTTTGGGAATAAATCAAATTAAGCTATTCCAGCTGTATACAGTTACCTAGTTTTTTGTAGCAAGAAATACTTACTTTGTATTCCCCATATTTAAAAAAGATTTCTTGCCTGATACTATGCTATATTTTTGCTTACTATATTTTTTTACACAATTAAAATGAGGTGGAATTTATAAAACAAAAATCTTTAGCAGTACTGGAAAAAAGAAATAAACATTACAGAAATGCATTTCCCCAAAATAACACATGGTGCAATTACAAAGGTAAAATACCCGGGGACCTGTTTCACAAAGCAGGATTACTTGCTTAGCCAGATAACTTGCCAGATTTAAGGTAGTCTGGGCTAAATGTAACGATGAAAATAAGGTCTATTTAGCGCAGACTACCTTAAATCTGGCAAGTTATCTGGCTAAGCAAGTAAACCTGCTTTGTGAAACAGGCCCCAGAACGCGTAATGAGTGCTGTTATGTAAACTCAGGACGCACACCCATTAATAAGAAAAAAGGTAAATGTTAACCACAACACCAATGCTCTTTTAACTCACTTTTGAATCCTATTTCATGTGAGCCCGCAGTACACACAGTGAGAAACAGTCAGCACTGGATCAGCATGGTGAAGCACCTCATAACTGGATCAGAGTGGAAATGGGCCTTCTCATCCCAGATCATTCCAAGGAAAATTTGCATCAGAGCAGGAATATGGTAAATTACTATATTCTATGGATTTAAATATATTCAATTGATTTTTTTGTATGGTAAATGGACCTAATCACCAAGTGCTTTAAGTCAAGATTTTAACAGCACATTCACAGCCAAGCTGGATTTTTTTCCTGTGTTTGCTACGTGTCCAGGCTGATTATTTAATTAGCTTTAAATTTGTCTTATATAAACACTTTTCAGTTCAACATGTCTTGCATACTAAAACTGAGGGGTTGACACAAACATTTTCAGTAGCACCAAAGTATAAGATATAGATACAAATGTTTAAGTCGTTTTCATATTTTTGTTTATTCTGGCACTGATAGGAAGGCTTACCCCAAGCTATACTGGGATATGATCAGTATATACAACCGTGGAAAAAATTAAGAGAGCACTCTTTAGTTTTAACCAAATCTGCATTTTTAAATCCTGGTTAAATTGTAGTTCTGCCAGCGGAAGGGCTACGCTGAGCAACAGGTTGCTTCAAGGGTCAAAATCTGTAAGACAGCAGAACACAAGTACAAAGTGAAGCAGGAGACACTGGGAAGGACCAGAAACCAGTCAGGTAGAGGGAGGAAGCGACTTTCTAATGGCAGAGATTATCTGACAGTTTTCCATGAATCAGAGGATGACATCAAGTGACGTTCAAAAGTAATGGGAAACACTAAGTGCAGGTGTGAGGTGCACTGCTAGGACAGTTCATATCAGGCTCCTAGAAGCAGGACTGAAGTCCCATAAAGCGAGGAAGAAGCCCTTCATTAACGAGAAACAGAGAACAACCAGGCTGCAGTTTGCAAAAAAAAAGAAGTAAATTATTCAGATGCGCACCAATAAATTGAGAAATGAGTGAAACAAAAAATTGTGCCGTGGTCTCTTAATTTTTTCCAAGGCTGTACATCATATATTCTAAAAGTGATGTCAGTTTTTTTAATACTTATTTCCATACACATCACACTTCAAAGTTACAAGTCACTGTGCTGGGACTGTCGTCCTGTTTTGCATATGGGCAAAACAACATTGTAGGGAAGCTGTATTTTTCCATTTTGGCAAGTGGAAACCATGATGAACCAAAGGGAAAAACCCTGAATTTCCTCTTGCTTTATGTAAGCTTCTATGATGTGGACTGTTTTGTTAACCTCTGGAGAGACAACATTATGTATAAACAGAAATGCTCTGAAACTGCAGCATTTTATTTATTTATTGCCTATTCTGGCTGTTGAAAAAACATTTCTATTGTCAGTAAAAATGTACTTGCTTGTTAGTGTGCTGTAAGATAATTTATTATGTTAAAGATTGTGATAGCATTGGAAAAAAACGTTTTACTTTCTTATACATATTTTTCATATACATTGTGCCATGACTTTAGTGCATAAGATATGTATGTATAACACTGTGTCCTGCTATAAAATATATATATATATATATATATAAATTCTTTTTAATATCAGCATGTTGTCCATCAAAGTTGAGCGTCTTAATTTTTATTGATATATCTCAGTTATAGTATGAGGCCTCAAAAGTCCAGATTGTCAAATGTTACCAGAGAAACTAGTCAAAATGAAGAAGTATGGTATTTTTTCTTTCTTTTAAGGAAACTGGCTTGAAAGTTCTGCTAATCTGGAAAACAGCCTATATTTCAAAATTTTATTGCTTGTTTCAAAGAGTATATAGTTTATCATAATAATATTTAAGACAAATTCAAGATCTGTCTTGAATCTGTGTTAAATAGATAAATTCAGTGCTTGCTTCACAGGAACTGGGCCACATGGAAGATAATCCCAGTGAACCTGTAACAGCAGCTTTCAGTTTTATGATACTGGCCATTCTCACCTCTTACCAACAAACATCCATTCATCTTACATAAATACTGATTCAGAACAGGGTCGTGGTGAGTCTGGATTCATTCCCCGACGACCCTGGATATCATGTCAGTCCATCTCACTCACACATTTAAAGACGTCGATTCATCTAGAATATGCACATTCCACGCCCAGAGCCATTCCACGCCCGTGGAGCTCAGGTCCCAATTGCCTATCAAATGTTTTTTGTTCCATTGAGCTGAGACATTCATCGGACAGGGTTTTACCATTGTGATATTTTTCAGGGGTTAATTAAGCATTTTTGAGATTTTGAGAGCAGGTGGCATTTTATATCACAGTATATACCACCAGGCACCAACCTACTTCTTACTGGTCGTTTTATTTGTTCCTCAAATCAGGCAGTGACTGATGGGCCTTTTAAAGAGTTATTTCTTCCAGCAGTCAGTTTTATTCACTAATAAATTGCTTATGATGGCGAGAATGAAGCTTTCCATAAAAAAAATAGCCCCAGCGGCAGTTTGCTACACTTCCTGTTCAGAGGCCTTACAAATCCCACCATTAGCTAAAACAAGTAACTGTTTATTGGCTTCTGTGAGGATAACTGTTGTCCTTAGACCTATTAGACCAGAGATGGGGATTAGGCATCTTATGTACAGAGCTTCAGCATGGTACACTTAAAACTTACCTTTTTTATTGTTTGCATATATGGCCATGTATAATTTTAATTATGGTACTGAATTTATTTTGGATGAAGGCATCTACTATTGACAGTCGTTCGCCTTTCACATTAGTATCTCACTGGCTTGCTTTGGTTAAATCCAATTAGAGCAAATTGCTTACTGCTTTATTCACTGTAATACAGACCTGCAGAGAATGCAACCACAGGGTAGAAATGAGCAAAAACAGCATCTAATAATGCAGTAAGGACCAGAAGGATGCATTGAAGCACAGATATAGCTAGAGGCAGTTGTTTCTCACAACACACAACGGCAGGGATCCTAGGTGGGCTGGGATTGACAGACGACGTGTTTCACACCTTGTGCTTTGAAGATCCTCAGCTGGACTTATGTTTTCCTTGCACATGCATTGGTGTCATTTATGGTACGGATTAGCACGAGCATACTGATCTTACTATGCACACTGCTGGAAAAGGCAGAATGGCAAAGAGGATGTGGTGAATGTTTTTGTAAAGGATGTCCTCCTTATAGTCTTGTCCACTTATTATGATGGAGTCTCTGAGCTGCATCTTAGCTGATGATATGACAAAAACCATATGTCCCCAAGGTGTTCTAGAAGCATCTCCAGACAGAGAATCAGCAGAACATTTATGGATTACATTGAAGCGGGTTGCATCAGTCTTCATTCTCCTTGCAACAGAATGTGTCACGGCAAAACAGATCATAAGGACCACCTTGTGGTTCACTTAATAATGCATTGCTCCACTGCTACATTCAGGCAAAGAACCAGCAGCCCTGGGGAAATGACCCAAACCTGCACTAGCAGTATTTTCAAAATAATTTTAAATAGTTTTATTTTGCATGAAAATTCTGGGCACTTTCTTGTCATTAATCAATAATTTTACCCTTGCAGTGCAATGTCAGAGTGTAACACATTATGCATGTCACATTTAATTGCTAACATTGTTGATTAACACTATATATTGTTCTTGCAACATTCTTAATTGCATCCTTGACCACCCACCTGTCTATGTTGCCTCCTGTTTGCTAAAGGAGGTGAAGGTTTTTTTTTTGCTACCTTTGCGGGCCCATCTGCCAGCCCTTCTCTGAGTAGGAGGTGAGGCACTGTGATCCCATCACTCTTTGATATGAGGAAGAAGGCGGAACGAGTTGATCGCAGGTAGTATACATCTTCTGGATGCATTTGATGGAACAGAAGCTAGTGGTAGCTCAGCAGTCACTCCTGCTGAGTCTCTGAGCTACCTCTCTGCAAAAAGGTGTCTGACAGGACTGTGAACAGTATCTTGTACTCCCTGTACTGTACTGCCAGGCAAAGATATAAGACACAATCTGTGTACATTAGGAAATCAATAGGTACAGCCTTTCTACTCCAGTAAAATACTACTACTATTATTATTATTGTTGTTGTTGTTGTTATTACTATGAATAATAATAATAATAATCAATAAAGGTCTAGCTAACATTGCATAATATAAAATTGCATTCAAAGTTAACCTAGTCATGATTTGCAACATTTGAGAACATCAATGATTTATGTCTTAGGTAAACTTGTAAATAAAATTGATTTATAATGGTTTGTCCTTCACAACAACTTAGCCAAAGCACTGAGCCTTGAAAGACATTTATTGCTAAGAAATACCCATATTCAGCTTGTGCTCTGACTAACTGCTTCCTTAGCATCCTGCCTTAGAGCATTTTTTTATAAATCACATTTTTCTATTGGAATACATACTGTATGGACATCTACCCACTTTGTTGATTATGATAGATTTGTTAATATACAGTAATATATGCTAAGTGCATTAACTGGCATCCTGCAATAGCAAAGAGCAGTACATCAACCACACAAATTACTGAAAGAAGCACTCCGAATTTATTGAGATAATGCACTTGGCTTTGGTGTCTTTCTTTAAATATAACACATTTTAACACACCAGCCTGTAAGCAAACTTTTATCTTGACTTATTTTTGTGTTGCACATTGTTTTATAAGAATAGAAAGAAACTGAAGGATGAATTGATAAATGAATGAATGGATGAATGAATGATCTTGGAATATATGCTGCCAAAACTGAAAAAGAGAAAACAATCCACTCTGAGAATTATACAATGTCCCCTTATTTTTCAGTCCCGGGAAACTTACATGACACGGTAGTCCACAGGGTAGAATTCTCACATTGTCAAAATATAGACTTTATGTGTGGTGTGCTATTGTTATTTTATGTGCATTATATCTCATTGATGTTTAGGATGCACAGCTCCTTGGAGTCAGCAAATGGAAGACAAAAGAGCCCATTGTCCTCACTGAGCTGCTTTTCTTAGATGTAACTGCTGTGGCCTCACACCACAAATGGTACAGAGTTGCAGACTTTGGTCAGCTGGTTGGAGTGAGATTCTCAATTAAGAAAACCCTGCACACACATTTACATGTATGCAAGAGTTTTATTACTCTGTAACTAGTCTGCTGGGTTTCCAAACTTGTCCAACGCTTTTAATGTAGCTAATTTTAGGTTTATAATGGAATAATATTGTGGCGCCTTGCATTCCTTTCACCTCATTCTCTCTGTTGTGTGGCTCTAACAAGCCACACCTGTTGCTTGTTTAATCTCACCTCTCATTACAGCCCTCGTGCGTATCACCCCAGGTGCCTCTCGTCTGCTCCCTCGTCAGTGGTCATTGATGTTGCTGTCTGCTTGTGTTCCCCAGTTTGTGCTGCCTCCTGATTCTCTCTACCCTGTTTTGACCCCACGTGGTCCATTTCCTTTTGTTTTGCTTGGTGTTTTTCGAAATAAAGTCCCTTTTGGTTTTCCCTATGCCTGCCTTTGTTCCCATCCTTCTGTAGACATGGCAAATATATATTTGCCATAAGATTTCTTGCGTGAGATTCTGAAAGTATGAGTGTCATGTCAGATGTGTGACAGTTGGCAACCCTCGTGTTATGGTTCAAATCCTGCCCCAAGAGTCTAAAAATGGAATTTGTGTCTGTAAGCCAGTGATAGTATGTGATGGTAGTATAACCATTCTCCAAATCCATGATTCGGTTCAGACCTCGAAATTTGAGTCACAGTTCGTACCTGTTTTTTTTTTTTTTTAAAGGGGTAATAAGGGTGTGAATAAGTAAAAACAGGGGGAAAATTCAGGGTTTTATTAATCTCCAACTTAGAGAACAACACTAAGGAACACATTAACTGTACATAATTATGTAAACAAAAACAAATTTAAAAATAAAATACTGTGGATAACCAAAATGTTCCCAGACCTCTGACTTGTACGTGCCTGGCGTCTCTGCAATCTGAGGATTATTATCCATCTTGAGCTAATTAAACTAAACTAGCTTTTACTGCAGGCGTGAGCACTCAATCATGATTGGACCAAAATAGTCACGTTACACATGTAATTGGAAGGTGTAACGTTAATATTTTCAAAATACAGATGCTCCTCAACTTGGGGTATGTTCCGATGAACCCATCGTAAATTGAAAATATCGTAAGCCGAATACATTGTTAAACACAGTTTGAGATATATGTATGACGCTTGTAATGGTTACAGAGACTGGAAGCGTGGCTGTATAGAAGCTGCTATCACTCAGCATCAGTAGAAAGTATTGTACGGCATGTCGCTAGCCCCGGAAAAGTTCAAAACTCAGTTTGGTCTGATGATGGGGGCAGTGGTGTAACATGAGGTTGTGAACATTTGTATTGTGGTTTTGGCCTCGGCTTCAGACCTGTTACACCACTAGTATGTATGCCCTGGGTTGGACTTGCGAGTTGCTGGCCTCAGGCTCTGTGCTGACCGGGACAGGTGCCGGGTTCAGTCCAGTACTGGATGTATGGTTATAAAAGAAGGATTTATACTCACAGATGGACCTGTTGTTCTATTCTAGGTATCAAAAATAAAGTCTGCCAGAAGGTTTTTAAAATTCAGCATTATTTATTGCAGTTTTATTATACATTAATCCAGGGTGGCTAGAAAGCATTTTACTGTCGAGTTGTTATACTGCAATATACAACCTTGTTAATGGCAACACAGTAGCATACAGTTGCTCAAATAAACTGCAAATTAGACAATCCAGACCATCCACTTTTCTTAATGATGTCATTGTTGTTTTCTTGTTGTTGTCAGGACGCTGAAGGTACAATGGGAAGGGAAACACAGAAGTCCAAGTATAAGGGGTAAACTCAGGGTTTATTAGAGGGAGAACACAATCGGGGGCACAGGGAAACGTCAGCGACTACAAGACTTTAATGACAAGACTGGGGAAAGACTAAATGGGAAGCACTTAAATACATAGATTCGATTGGACAAGACTAGGAAAGGCTGGTAATCAAGAGGACTCCACACAAGGTTAAAGAGGGGGCGTGGCACACAGGAGGAGCGGCACGGTCAGGACGTGACAGAACCCACCCCCAAAGGCACGCACACCTGGCACGTACAACCAGACCGGGGGAAGGCGGGAGCCTCAGGGGCAGTCGGCGACCACGAGGCCGGAGCCGGAGGGTCACTCGGTGACTGCATGGCAGGAGCCAGAGGGGACGTCAAAGGGGGCGAGGAGGAAGGCGGAGGGACTGCAGGAGGAGGCAAGGAAGGAGGAAAAGGAGACACTGGCGGAGGGGAGGAGGGAACAGAAGCCGCGGCAAGCGAAGGCGTAGCCACAGCCAGCAAAGGCGTATGTCACTGACAAGTCGAAGCTGGGGATAACCAGTGTTGGGCACGTACCTTTAAAAAAGTAATTAGTTATAGTTACTAGTTACTTCTCACAAATAGTAACTGAGTT
>JAODJU010004579.1:0-10237 GCA_026776725.1 Gnathonemus echidnorhynchus
TGTGCTCCCCACGTCATGTGGGTTTGAGTCCCCCTCCTCTGTGTCTGTGTGCAGTCTGCATGTGCTCCCCATGTCATGTGGGTTTGAGATCCTCCTCCTCCGTGTCTGTGTACAGTCTGCATCTGCTCCCCGTGTCATGTGGGTTTGAGTCCCCCTCCTCTGTGTCTGTGTACAGTCTGCATGTGCTTCCCATGACATGTGAGTTTCCACCAGCTACTCCAGTTTCCCCCAGCAGCCCAACATCTTCCTCTCGGGTTATTTGGTGTCTGTAAATTGCCCATAACGTGATTCTGTGTGTATGGCCTCCCATCCAATGTGTATCTCTGCCTTTTGCCCTGTGCTGCTTGGGAGAGGCTCCAGGCCCCCTGTGATCCTGTCCAGGATGGGTAGATGGATATGTATGTATTATAGAATGTGTGATATAACTCCCCCCAAACATCCTTGTTACATTTCAGTACCCTGCAAAATTTGCTTAATATTTGCTTTTGTACCACATGGGATTCAAGCTCATAACCCCTAGGAGACAGGGCTGTGCAGGGTCATAAATATAGAAATACTGAACTGGCCTGTTTTAGAATTCTGTATTCTCTGTCTGATATGAATTCATGGTGACTAACTCTATTCTCATCTCATTTAAGTTGTCTGCGTTATGGTTTGGAGAGTACATTGGCAAGACAAAGTGAAGGAAATACTTATCTTTGTAGTAAAATTAACTATGATTACCATTGCTGTGGCTTCATCCATAAGTAAGTCTGTTTATAAGTTCACACATCACCTCTGTTTGCATGTTCTCCCTGTGTTTAAACTGATTCATTCCATGTATTCTGGTTGCCCCCCCACACACCAAGAAACATGCATTTAGATAAAATGGGCTCTAAAAATCTCCCATTGTGCGTGACTGGATGTGCTCTGTGATGGACTGGCACCCCAACAGGGTGTACCCTGTGCTTACTCGGAAAGGCTCACATTTAGAACCTGACCAATAAATCGACATGCCAGTATTATTGGCTGATATGAGCTAATTACAGATAAATCAGTATCTGTGTCTATAACAGCTGATAAATGAACAATGAAAAGAAATGAAGTGTCAGAAGATCCTTCAGCCGTGAGTGTTGTCATTGTGCCCTTTGTCCACCAGAAGGCACACCACAACTCCCTTGTCGACAACACACGTGTTTGGATCAGGTTTTTGTTAAACAATTTGTAGATGCCATATTATGCTCATTTCCCCCATATTTTCTCAAGCATAATATATTTCTGCTTGACTTGTTTTATTATTAGTTGTTGCATTGCAATGCCTCATTGCATAGCAGCCAATCAAAACAGAGCTCATCAACATATTAATGAGTGCATCAATAAAGGGAATACAGCCAATTTTATTCTCGGGTCAAATAATAGGGTTGTAAAAGGGCCAGTAAAACCACTTTTGACAAAACCAAATTCACATACCTTCTACCTAGACTCTAATGAACAATTTAAAATACTGAAAAAATTCAGTAAATATGCTTAAATGTTCATGAGTAGTAGTACTCTATAGATGTGATATATTTAACTTTTTTGTATTTTCATTAATTAGACTATTATTTATTAAGACTTTAATATATTTTGTTGTACTTTTTGTTTAAAGGACAATTTATGCCATTAAAACAAGTTTATTTTTAAACTGCATTATGTCATATCTTGATACAACATGGGATTCGAGCTCATAACCCCCAGGAGACATTACGTGTGCATTACAGATCTTAGGAAAAATCTTTGTTTATGTTATGTTTTTCAGAAAAAAATGGAATATCTGCCGATATATTGTTTTCTGTTTTTAAATCCTCAAATATTGAAATCCTGTATCAGTTGGGTTCTACTCACCGTGACACTGGCATTGAGATTTCAGAAATTTTCCAATTTTTTCAAAATTAATATGCATGTTATGGGATGTATGATGATATATCCAAATGTGCAAATCAAACATCCTCATTACTTTTCCATACTCCATCTAAATCTCTTTCTTATCCTGGGATGTACTTCTAGTCCCATCGTATCCAATATGGGTTTTAAACCCAGAAGCCCCAGGTGACAGGGCTGTGCATGACTTGTGAAATCATGTTTTTATTGTCTCTGTGACATAAATTTTAATAGCGACTGACTCTATTCCTACATTTTTTGTAGTTGCTGTCAGAGTTAATCTGGAAAGATACCACTTTCATGAAGCTTGGAATGCACAACTTGCAACATCCCATCCATCCATTTTCCAAGCCGCTTATCCTACTGGGTCGCGGGGGGTCCGGAGCCTATCCCGGAAGCAACGGGCACGAGACAGACAACCTGCAACATTTTTAACTATATTAACAATTCCGATCCTCATGGTTTTATTCTCATGTAAGTATTTTTTCAAATTTTGTACATGGATTAGTTTTTCTACCATTTGTTTTAGAATATGAAACTTTAGGACTACTCAAATATACTTAGTGTTGAAGTGTTTATTTTGTACATTGTAGTGAATTAAACACAGACATAGGAAACATGACCGTTTGCGTGACTTTGATACTTGAAGGTATATTTCCTGTAATATGTACAGTCAACCTTCGTGCATTCGCGCTTCATGATTTGCGAATTCACAGATCCGCGAAAATTTAATTGGAACCAAACTTATTTGCATCCGCGATTTTTTCGCACATCTGCGAAATCCTTGAAAAACCCTACAGAAGTGTTTATGTTTAATTTTCATAGTAATTTATAAGTTTTCATGCTTTAAGGGTAAAATTGGTAATAAAAATGTAGTTAATGAAGTTTCTACTGTGTTTTTGGGGAAAGTTCAAGACATACAATTAAAATCAGTTAAAAAATCCGTTAAAAAACTTGGCTTTCTTATGGAAACGTTCATTTTTATGTACATACTGTACTTTACCTTTACAAGATGCGAATCCCATTCACAAAGTTTATTCCCTTTGGAACGCTAATGGTTACATAAATATTAGAAAATAGTTAATTTGCTATTTTGTAATAGTAAGTACACGTAAATTCAATGCACAAAAATGATAAAGTTCTTGAAAGGTGCTAATGTTTACATACATAGCATATGCGTCCTGGGTTTCCCTCTCAAGACGCATTTGCTATAAACACTGAAAGGGTTCGTTTACTCATTTTACCTTACTGTGAATGCAGAAGAAAACGGCAGCCAATACCGTGTTCTATTAATTAATAGGGGTAACATTAATATACTGTACTGTAAATGTGCTAGTGTGACAAATATCCGTTAGGAGATACTGTACTCTATTTTTACATCAAACATTTGTTTTTTTTAAAGGTAATGTATTAAGTTAACTTTTAAATGATATTAAAGTGTTTTGGGAGCATGACTGGGGTCATATTTAGGGTTTAAACTATAGAAATAAGCACATATTACCATTTTTAATGACTCTACCAAACATCCCCGAATCCTCCTCATTCGCGACGGGTTCTGGAACCTAACCTCGCGAATGTCCGAGGTTTTACTGTACATATTTATGGATTTTCAGTACGCTGCAACAGCCTTATTCAAAGAAAATTGTGTAAATGTTGATGATAAAATGATTTTATGTCTGTTAAAGTGTTACCTTAGCCATTTCAAAACCGCTCCTGATGTTGCCCCAGAATTTGCTTTAACCATTCAATATACATATGTATTTGTTGACTCGACCCTTGGCATACTATGTTTGGTTAAACAGCTTTCCATCAAGTAATGTAACTAATAGTTAATTAGTGAGCCAGTGGTTAAATTTAATGAATACCCCCAAGGAGATGTTTGGGAACATGCTTTTTCTGAGCATATACTTACTTGCTAGATACATAGCTTTAGAAAACATTTCTTTTGACTAAGACTTTTTTTTTTTTTTTTTTAAACTTTTGCTCGGTATTGTATGATTCAATGTTCCCTGAAACACATTTGTTTAATCTTTTATTAGGTTTTGTACTGTGTCTCTGGCACGAATTTTATAATGACTGATTCTATTTTTGTCTCATTTCAGTTATTGTCTCTGCGTATCGAGCAATACGTTCCCGAAGGACAACTGGAAATCAGCAACTTGGAAACACTTTAAATATTTGTCATAGCTTCATGTGTAAGTGTATTTATACATCTGGATATATTCACATTTTTGCATTCTTTGGCATTTCAAATAATGAGAATTGTTATTGGATGGAATTGTTTCTTTTGAAGAGGCTTAATGGGTAGCACTGTTGAGGTTCAAATCCCACCTCTGCCCTGTGTAGAGTTGGTATATACTCCCTGTGTTGTGCTGCTTAATGGCATCTCTAAATTGACTGTTGTGTGTTCATCTATTTCCCTTATGATGGACTGGTATCCTGTTTACTATTTTACCCAGTGCGGGGTGGGATGGGCTCCAAGTCCCCCATGACCCTGACCAGGTTTTCTATTTGATTACATTTATTAATTTAATCTGACACTTATCCAAGGCAATGAATAACTGAGTAAGCAGGGTCAATCACGTCCTAAAGCAATTGGGGATAAGGACCTTGCTCAAGGGCCGAATACTGAAATCACTCTGGTTATTGTGGGTTTTGACTGGAGACCTTCTGATCAGGGGCACTGCAAAATTACATATCTTAGTGTTGTATTCTTATTACATACAGTACTGTGGAAAAGTCTTAAGCAGTCAAAGAAAATTATATTTAAATGATCTTCTTATTGGTGCAAAACTATGGTATTATGTCTGTCGAAGTGTGTTAGCTGTGCCATTTCAAAAACTCTTCTGGGGGATTTTCAGGATGGAGGCTATTTAGACGAGTTTGTGGAGCAGTTTACTTATTTTTACATTTTATTCTATAATACAAAATATTTTATGAACTCTCACACTTCCATATCACTCACTGAATTTCAACAATAATTTTTTGACATCCATCCATTTTCTGAAACTGCTTATCCTATTCAGGGTCACAGGGAGTCCAGAGCCTATGGGAACAAGGCAGGGAACAACCACGGATGGGGCACCAACTCATCACAGGGCACACTCACACACCATTCACTCACACACCTATGGGCAATTTCGTAACTCTAATTCACCTCAGCATTTTTTTAGACTGTGGGGGGAAACCAGAGTACCCGGAGGAAGCCCCACAACAACACAGGGGGAACATGCAGGGGGAACATGCAATCTCCACACGCATGGAACCCTGGTACAGATGTCAACTTGGGGTGGCATGGTGATACAGTTGTTAGCACACAGAGGAGGGGGACTCAAACCCACAGGTGTGAGGCAACAGTGCTAACGAATCCACCACTATGCCACCCCAAGTTGACGTTTAAATGATTATTTTAAAAAGTGCTTAAATTGTCATTTAAATGCTTGTTTAAATGACTATTTAAATGATACCAGGAACCATTAAAATTATCTATCAAAGTCACCCGTCAAACTTAGTGGACAGGTTGTAAACAAAACATAACATGTGATTGGTTAAATTGCAAACTTGCAAAGTCACAACAAATCAGTCTTGCCTAGTTGATTGAATTCTCATTTATAACCACGTTTTTTCTGTTCCGTCCTTGAGCTGCCTACGGTCTAACTTCCCAAATTCCTAAATAAATTAGCCTGACGGCCCAATAAAAAACCACCAATGGGAGTGGCCATTTCTGCAGGTGATCTACTAAAAATGCGTTAATTTATGAACAGGAATGCAATCATTTCATTTAAATAATGACTGACCTAATCTACCAAGGGCAGCACAAATCAGCTTAGGGTCACAAACACTTGATGAGGGTATGGGTAATCTATTAACAACATAGATGCAAAGTGTTGCAATTTCATGAACATAAGTGTAGGTGGTGCTGGGCAGTATGCTGGTTCATCTGGTATACAAGTGTTGTGCTGGATGTAGCATCACTGGTGAGAAATCGCATCCTCTATCAGGAGCTCACACAGCACTTTTCTTTGGTTCAAAGGCGGAATAGAAGTAGGTCTGTCCATCTAAATAAACTACTTCTTTTGGCAACAAATGTGTGCAAAAATCATTGAAATGTTTAAAAACAATGTTCTTCAAACAAAGATAGCAAGAGATTTGGACATTGCACCATTTACAACGCATGATGTAATAAAAAGATTCAATGAATTTCAATGCCTAAAGGGCAAGGGTGTTACATATGTGAACTGTGTCCAGAGGTGCCATCAACTTCTTTGGGCTTGGAGGCATCTGGGATGGACCATTGCAAAGTGAAAACATATTTTGTGATCAAGGGAATCAATATTTCAACTCATTTTTGGAGGAATTGGATGCTGAGTGCTCCAGACCGAAGGAGAAAAGGACCATCCAGACTGTTGCCAACAACAAGTCCAAAAGCTAGCATCTGTCATACTAATGAGAGACTGACAATGTTTAATTTAGTCTGTTTTCTGTTACAGGTGATCCCACACTGTTTAACATGCTGTTCCTTGTTATTTATGCCTGGATGTACAATATATTCATATTAGGTGAGTTTCCCTGCAGTTTTCATACTTATTATCATTGTTGTGTGTGTTTGTAAATGGGCGCATGTTTACTCTGGTCGTTTTAATAAATACATTTAATAACTTCTGTATATTATGGTGGCTCAGTGAGCACAGCTGTGGCTTCATACCTTCCGTGACGATGATTCAGTTCTTGATGTGTGGGACTGATCCCTGATCTAAACCCATTAATTCTGACTTATGTGTGGGTCTGGACAGCAGGGGGATGGATGGATAGAAACACGTCTGTATTCACAGTGTGAATGCAAGTTTATGACATTGAATCTTTTATTGTTATTAATCTGTGTAATTGTAAGGGTTGAGGGTGTAATTGTATATTTATATTAATCATTGTATGTGGGACTAGTGTGGCTAATTGTACTTTACAGACTAATGTGATCTTTCTCTTTACAGGATATCCAGTTTCAATTACAGTAGCTGCTTTGGCAATATGTGTCTGCAGAAATATCAAGTATTTTACAACCTTGAACAGGTTTTTCTGTACGTATGAAATTTTGCACTACACCATAATCATAATCCCTGTGAATCCCAAAGCCCTGTTTGACAGACGTAGATAAAAATGAATCTTCAGATTTCTATTAAAATGCAAGTAGTTCTCAAAATGTGATGCTGCCCTGTTTGCACGTAGTCTAAAATTGCAGTATACTGGTTAATGATGATGCATGAAAGTGTGTGTGTGTGTGTGTGTGTGTGGATTATGTTTATATTACATTGTGGGGACCATTTTTCAGGCCCCCAGAAAGATCTGTGAATGCAATCAAAAAATTAAAAATGGAAAAAAGTCTCATATTTTGTTTGCTTACTTATGGTTAAGGTTAGGGCTGGGTAAGGGTTAGGGTCATCATTTTTTCGCTGAGGGGTTTAAGGTCATTCCATTATCCTTCCAAAAGAGACTTTTTGGGAAATTTGTTGAAGTATTTGGATTGGTATTCCATTATACTTCAACAAATTTCCCAAAAAGTCTCTGCATAATCATTTCTGATTTTGATTAAATTTGGGGTGTGAATCATGCACATCTTCCAGAGCTCAAAAATGTTTTTTGTCTGTTTTCTTTTTTAATTTTCCCTTTGAAATGTAGCAAATCTCTATGGGAGAGCAAAAAATATCATTCAGAGTGTTTACTTATATGCTGTAACTTTTTATATTAGAGCTAGATGCCTCAATTATAGCTCATTAGATAGCTCAGAAAGAGTGATAAACAGTGATCCCCCCTTTTCTGTGGTGTCAGTTACCTTCAGTCCGAATATATAAAATGGAAAATTCTGGAAATAATTAATAAATTTTAAATTGTGCCCGATTCTGAGTAGCATAATGAAATCTTGCACCATCCTGCCTGGGATGTGAATCATCTTTTCGTCCAGGATATCAATACTGTATACGCTACCCACCAGTTAGTCATGAGGTGTCTCAGTTATCAGATTGACAGTTATGGTATGGCAATGTTTGTGTTCAAGTAACCATTTTTATATTAAAAAAAATCACGTTATTTTAAAAACCAATACTTATGAAGAATAGTGAGTACAGTACAATAAGGCCACATTCACATAACTTTTCTTACAGTGTATTGTTATAAATATTCTACTGTTATTAATCTCTTATTGTCCCTAATTTATAGAATAAACTTTATCATAGGTATGTATGTATTGGATACACAGGGTTCAGCACTATCTGTGATTTCAGGCATCCGTAATGGAACATATGAATAAGGGAGGGAAAAGTGTATTTTAGTCTAATGTTGCAAAATATTTCATTTAAGTTTAAATGTGACTGACTCTTAAAGGGTATACTACCAAGTTTTTAAACACAGACCTTTGATGTCTACAGGTAAAAATGCATACTGATCATGTTTTGTGTGTGCAAAATCTTGTTAATATCTATGTAATGAGGCAATCTCTGCTGTAATGAGATATTGGTTCAGCAGTTTGAGTGCATATTAAAAGATTCACACACAGGTCAGGCCTTGTCCATGAAGGATTGAAGCTGTTTTGAAGGCAAAGGTGCAGTCCATCTTATTAGATATTTGTCACTATATTTATTTTTCCATTATTTTGCCCACCCACTGGTTTTTAAATAAAGTTTTTGTTTATAAAAAAGCTTTATGTTATATCCCATGTAACTCTTTTTATTTTTTTTTTAGGTCTGGCTCTGAAATGCCTTTTGGTGGCTTTAATCATTCTTCATCTAACGTTAAGCATTCACCATCTAAGTCGTGTTCTAGAAAATGACAGAGGTAAGGAAAACCATTTAAGAGTAAAGACCTTTTGGCTATAATTATTTTTGGTAAATGGTGTTTAAAATGTTTTCAAATCAGAAATATTACATTGTTGGGACTAATTAGAAGAATATTGTAACCATTTTTAGTATCAAGTTATCAAAATTCACAGTAATCTAAATAAAAATAAAACCATATACTTTGATATTTTATTAAATGCATTATCATTTCAGGCTTTGCTTTAAAGTAATGTCTTTTTTGTTAATAAGGACGCCCAATTCAAAAAATTGAATGGTTTTGTTATGAACTTTGGGTAACACTTTACTTGACAGGGCACAAATACTATACTTATGTATTAATTAACCACAAACTAAGTCTTAGTTGCATACTGATCTCATGTCTATACATCATTAATGAATTGTGACTCATGTTTAGTCCCAAGCAGCTACTGTTACTATATCAGTTAATTTTGTAAACCTTTGTGAACTACTGAAGGAACAAGTCATGAATAACACAAGTGAAAAACTTATCTTGATTGTTCATTATCAATGAATCGTGACACATATTTTCTGAAGTAGCAGCTATATTTATTCATGATTTGTTCAAAATTTGTACTTTAGTAGTAACTGAGTTATTAGTCAGTATTTGTGCCCCATCAAGTGAAAAGTTACCAAATTTTGTTCTGTTTGTATTTATAGATGTATTTACTGATGTTAGAGGAACGGGAAATTGTTCACTTCATTAATAATCTCTGCTATATTAACTGAAATGATCTGTAATTTTGACCACAGGACGACTTATGAAGATCTGGGAGTTTGTGCACATCTACATTCTGAATATCTCATTATGCTTTCAATCCTGGCATCAAAATTGTTTACTTGGTACATTTTTTTATATTTAAATAACATTTTAAAATTTGCTTAAACTTTTGAAAATCTTTGAAATCTATTTCTGTTTGATAAATTCTGTTGTAATACCAAATACTATAAATATGATTTTTATGGCTATATCAGTTACATTATTTGAACAAAAATATATTTTGTTAATCAAAAATTGAATGAATGAAAAACCCCAATGATAAATGTATGACTGTTTGAAGGTACATATGTAGCTGTATGACTAATGCTTTTCTCTCTACCTTTCAGCCAAACCCCGTAAATATTTATATTTCTTAGGGGCTTTTGCTCTCCCTCCCCTGAATTCTGTTGCCCTGGCTGTAGCATTAAAACTCAAAGCAGGTAAATACTCTAGAACTTTGAGATGTTTCTCCTGCAATTATACATTTTCCTATGTATCTTTAACAATACAGCTAAATTGTACAAACCCTTTAGGAAATATATGGATTCCTGTGGTTTAATATCTGTCACTTAGTGCTCATTTACTGACCTCAGCTCTCAGTGATTTTTGTGATCATGTCATTTCAGACACAGGAAAACAGCCATTGGATCTACGGTTGATTGTCCTGATTTCTGGGTCTGTCTTCCTCTTTGGCTGGTTAGTTATACAGATGTCTGCATACTGTAAGTATAAC
>JAODJU010004580.1:0-10233 GCA_026776725.1 Gnathonemus echidnorhynchus
AATTGTGAACAGTTCAAAGGAATGAACGTTCAAAACGTAATTGCCACTACCGTAGTTTAAAGTGTCAGCTCTCGTTCACCATCTAGTGACTTGGGGGCCCCAAGCAGCTGCCTGTCCTGCCTGCTGACAAGATGCGCCTCTGCCTATTCCAACTGTATTTGAAGTACAGATTGTATGGGGAGCCTGGAGTCTATCCCAGGAAGCACATGTCACACGACACTGGAACACACTGGAGAGGATGCCAGTCCACTGCAGGCACACACCCAGCCACATTATAGGTCTAGCTGCATGTGTTTGAACTCTGCACAGACTCCAGAGCACAGAAAGGAAACACACTCTAACTCGTAACCGACAGAGGTTGGATTTGGGCACGTACAACTAAAAGAACTTTTAAATGATGCTTGAGGCTTTGTGATTACACTTGCTACAAATAAATAAGTTGGTGGTGTTGCTGCCAGTCACGTCCTTTAGCTCAATATCTTCTCTATGGAAACCATACAAAATATTTCCATACAATGGAAGATTAATGTCTTCTGGTAATGAGTTCTTGTTCACTTTTCTGCTCCTCACTCATTTTTGTTAAATTTAACACACAAACATTGAGCCTGACCGCGAGGATGGAACCGATTGGCTCTGACAGAGCATTCAGAGCTCATGCCAAAGCAGTGGCAGTTAACATTAAACTGATATTTTTGTTAACGTATACTAGATAATCTTAAAAAATGAACTATCCTTAAAATTGCAGAGCTTGCTCAGTTTTGTCTTCTGTCAAAGATGGTCTTAACCCAGCTGACTATCACGGTTTTTCCAATTTGATAATTGCATGTGCATCATATGTCTTGTCAATATTAGTCTTATGCATTGTGCAGAAATCAGGGTGGCACCGTGGTCACACACCACCGCTTTTTGTGGGTGGAATTTGCATGTAGACACTGTGTGTGTGTGTGTATGTGTGTGTGTGTGTAGGTTAATGCCGGGTCCACCAGTTTCCTCCCATAGTCCAAAACCATGCAGCTTTAGTGAATTGGTGTGCTTAAATTCACCCTATTTGTGATGTGCGAGTGTGCCCCCAGTGCCCAATCCAGGGTGGGTACCTGCCTTACATGAATTGCTATATACATCATATAAACAATTACTCGATTAATCATCGAATTAATCAATATATTACTTGAATTAATATAACCAGTAGTAGCAGTAACTAAAACTGGCGATACATGCATCCTTCTCGTCTTTGTCAAAGGTACTCAAGCCTCTGCACAAGTGGTTCTCAAACTATGGTAAACATACCACTGCTGGCAAATGAGCTCCCTCTAGTGGTACACTGATTTATTTGCTTGTGTGACATCTGTCGCAGTGGTGGTATGTGAAGAGCTTAATATTCTCTGAGGTGGTACACAGTGTAAAAAGTTTGAGAGCCACTGCCCTACCCTCTAACTAGTTATTCCCCCATCAGTAGCTATGTCACCAATTGTAGTTCATAATCAGCATCTCACTGTACAATGTCTTACTCATCCACAAACAATTGCTTTGCCTCAGTGACATTTGTGATTTATATGCATGAACTGTTCAAAATTAATCACATTTAGGCAGAGTTGTAGGACTAAACCTGAGTCTATCCAAGCCATGCATCCCAATATTATTATTATAATTATACATTTCCAAACAGGTTCAGTTTAGGCCTGGGTGGTATCTAATTTTTCATACATATATAATATGTATATAATTTTTTGTTATATCATCCAGATGATCGTGGTGGCCGGGCCCCAGGGGTGGATGAGATTCGCCCGGAGTACCTTAAGGCTTGGAATGTTGTGGGGCTGTCATGGCTGACACGCCTTCTGAACAGTGCGTGGCAGACCGGGGTGGTGGTCCCCTTATTTAAGAAAGGGGACCGGAGGGTGTGTTCCAACTACATGGGGATCACACTTCTCAGCCTTCCTGGGAAAGTCTATTCCAGGGTACTGGAGAGGTTTTCCACACATGTCCTACAGGGAGGAGGCCATGGGGCAGACCCAGGACACGCTGGAGAGATTATATCTCTCAGCTGGCCTGGGAACGCCTCAGCATCGCCCCCAAAGAGCTAATAGAGGTAACTGAGGAGAGGGAGGTCTGGGTATCTCTCCTGAAGTTGCTACCCCCGTGACCCGAACCCCGGATAAGCGGATGGTAATGGATGGATGGATATCATCCAGACATTATGCTATAGTATAGTATATTTTGAGTCGTTTTAAAAGCAATGCTATTCTGCTATTTTGAAATCTTGGTGATAAAATATGAGCACAATAAATATTGCAGATACGTTTCCTGAAATAAATATGGCCAAAATGTCACATCTTTGATATTACATTTTTAAGCATGAACCACGTTAACAATTGTCCTTAGTCTCCCCCTCAATCATCAATCAATAAATTTTATTTTGTACAGTGTGTTTTCATAATATTACATTGTCTCAAAACACTTGACATTATCCCTGCCCAAAGCCCCCAGTAAGCAAGCCAGAGGCGACAATAGCAAGGAAAAACTCCCTAGAAGGAAGAAACCTTGGGAGAAACCAGACTTATAGGGAGAGCCCATCCTCCAAGGGCCAACAGAGGAAGTCAAACAGGATGACAAAATCCCCATTAACAGTGTCCAAATTTTAAGATTTGAGTTTGAATGATCTGCCAGGAGAAGAATCAAACCAGTAATTTTTCAGACACGTGAGTCTGAAACATGAGTGCAAAACATTCATTATCTTGTTCTTAAACCATTACAATGTAGCAGACCTGCTACTATGTTCAGATAAAATGTGTTTAATTGTCTTCCTGAATTACTTTTTTGTAATTTTGTAATGTATATTTGGCATGTGCTTTTTTGCAAAGTGAAGTATAAATCAGACTTAAAATTTATAACAAGCTTACAGCTGTCAAGGAGCCAAATTTGGTGCAATTCCCGCTAGGCTACACTTCTAATGATTGCAAGAAAGTTGCGGGGAAATGAGCTATATGAAGACTTAAGATCTGGCATGTATAATCAGAAAAGCTATAAAATTGACATTAAGTGGGAGAAACAGTATAAAATCCAAGCAAATATCGCCCAGGAGAAAACAGTAAGAAACTAACTAAAGTACAATATACAAAAACAATAAGCATCTGGTAGTGTCCAAAAATCACTTCAATGGGACAAATCAGTGGTAGACACAGAGCCAGTTAAGATGAAGGGTGGGGAGTGAGGTTAATTTGAGATGTTCCTAGTGGAGATGAATCTTAAATTGCATCTTAAAGGCTGTGATATACGTGCAGATCCACGTACACTAAAAACAGCAGATTATACATAAACAATTCTGCTGTAAATAAAGTTTCTCAATATGAGATTATTCATGTATGGCATCATATATAAAGTATGGTGGTTTCATATAAAGAATTAAAAACAATAATTATTCAGGTCAATTTGTCCATTGTAAAAATAAAATGAAATAACATTCTTCTAATTCTATTCAATGACATAAGCTCCTATTTCTGTATTTTACTAAAATTGCATATATTGGAATAATTTCAATCTAAATCAAAAGGAATTCCCCCACCCCATACAAAGACAATATCATGTCACCTTTATGGAAAACAATACCAGAGCATTTTATATATTTGCAGGCAAATTTCTCCCCTTATCAGGACAATACTGCATTATTCCTTTAGACCTTTATAATTCCCATTATTATTGATTTAGTGGTACCAGGAAAATGGCAAAGAAACATCAGAAATAGCACTATCCATTAGTGAAATCATTATAACTATGGCAACCAACCTAACAAAAGCCATCACAGGTGTTACCTGCACCAGTATTTGGCCACACATCAAAATGATTCATTGTTTAGTCAGGCTGGCAACACAAATGAAAAGAGTGTAAAATTTACTATAAGCAACAGAGATTTTCTCACAAGACCTTCAGCTCCCCTGAACAATATGAAGCCCCCACTGGCTTTTTCATCAGTGAACTATAACATTTTGAAAAGAAGTAGAAATACCACATAAATGAGGCAAAATTAATGAAAATGCAGTCAATGAATGTGCTACAGCTGGGCTTCGATGAGATGTATCACTGTATTTTCAGTAGAGCTGAAGCTCAATTCCATCATATCAGGAATGCCTAAATTGTGCATCTGAGGTGCATGCTCTTATTGCTCTATTGTATTTGCCTTGTGCAATTTGAGGAAACATTATTTCTTATTCCTGTGGTTCAGTTAGAAGGAGCTGCAAACAGTGCAGGAGACTTTTTTATGACAGACATAGCAACCCTCAGGCTTGCAGCTGAGATAAGGAACATTTTCTGCAAAGCTGTTCTGCCTTCCTGCAGCCCAGAGAAGGCAATTCTGTGGAGGGCAGCTGTTCCTAGCCAATGTATGCCACTGTTTCACCCAGTATCCAACAGACAAGTCAGGAAATGTCCAAATCAAATTTTGACTCACATGAGATATTGCACGGAAATACATCTTAGATGTCCGTACATGGGTGAACCATTTGGTGACTGTGAGATTATTTGAGGAATGTGGCTCTTTATATAGCAAAGAAAGAGAACTGATCACTTCTGAATATGGTTAAGGAACTAAAGAAACAGCAGCACCGGATCCTTAAAAACAAGACTAAGCTGCCATGCTGTGTTACCAGCACGACTAGGGTATCAGCTATATATTTCACAAATGTAGGACATAAGTGTAATGTGCCAGCGCTCAATACTGCCCAGTACATAACTGTGGCTATTGTTGATGGAAAGCGAAAAGCATGCAGTTCCATAACTGTACAGAATTTTGAGCAAATATCGTGGTCCAGATGGCATGCGAGGATTCTGTGATGGTAACTGCGCCTGGGTGGCCAGTGCATGAATTTATATCCTGGTTCTTCCTGCACTGAAAAAAATTACTTTGAATGAACTCAATGCAAGTTAATGCACTCATTTTTATTCTGAGAACAGAATATACAGTAGTTGAGCTAATCTCACAAAATTTTCTCATGTCTAATTAAACCAAGTGAATTGGTTGCTAGACTGCATAACATTAAGTATTTATCAGAGCTGAGCGAAGGTGAGAGCTCCCCTAGTGGTTATACAGGTGCATTTTCCCTGGAGTAGATATACTGGGTAGAGGCCTCATTGCTTTTACACCATGACTTGGGACAGAAGAACAAATTAAATAATTTTGCTCATTTAATATTCAGATATTTACTAGGCTGGGTATATGCTAATTTATTTGCTTGTTTGGGTATATGCTAATTTAGCCCTTGCCTTTTGTACTGTACTGGTTCTTATAGATAAAAAAAAATCCAGGATTATTTGTTTCATGTGTATAATTGTTGTGATCCCTTCCATACCAAATCCCTGTTGATCGAAAGAAAACTGTCTTTCGAGGTGCATTATGGTTCTGTTCCCTCTTGCAGCCCCACAAATTTAATTTCGAACACTTTAAAGCCCTTGCTTCAGAGGCTTATGCAACAGGTGGCACCTGGCCATGATGTAACAGGTGAGAGGTGCTCCTACCTCCATTTACATCTCTATATATATATATATATATTGATTGGGCAGCAGATGAAATGGCATATGAGATGGCACTCACTATGGCAAGCTTCTGCATTTTATAATTGTATGGTATGAAAATGGTTCATTTCGTAAGTGCAACGAAGGACTTTTGTGTATTAAGTATAATGGAAAGGCAAACCATTTTGGGGCATTGCTCAGGATGCCTGGTTGTTTGGAGTAAAATGCTGTCAGAGGATACAGAGGAGACGTTTATTATCCCGGAGGAAAATGTTTATGAAACAGGGAAACACTCGTAACACATTGCAGCTAGCCTTGGAAATCATCGCGAGGTCATCTTTGCGATACAAGAGTAGGTTGCATCCTTAATACTAAATGTATTGTAAGGGAAAGTACTTTATCCCTTCTGGAGCACGTTAACGCTGTCCTTCTAAGAACCGCACAATAAAACAGTCTGCCAGTAACTGAATTTTACTGTCCATCTGATGATCTCTTTGCCACTCGAGAGCTACAATATTTTATTCATTGGACCTGCGGCATTGTTTTCATTTACAATACAAAGTTATTCCGCTAATAAGCTGCCAAGTTGTTTCCCTGCTGGCACCGTTAAAACTATATCAATTATAGACTGAATTCCGATATAGTTTTGTCTAATATCGCCGGTGCCAGCAGTGCCGCACTATTTTGTGAGCACTGTTGCAAACTCCTTAGCAAGGAAAGTAGCTGTTGGCTGTCCCAAAAATCGCTAGAAGTCGATAAATGATGCCATCGCCTCATTTGCATAATGCGCAATCTGCATGTAATTATAATGGACGCTGTAGGAGAGAGGAATAATGTTGTTGGAGAACCTGCGTGAAGTTGGCCCCCCATATGTTTCAGATTTCAACCAAACTTGTCTCAATCGTATGTGCCGCGTTTGTGCCAGATTGTGCCGTTAAAAAATTTGTTTGTGCTGTTTTAGTTTGAGATATTGATGTTTGTTTACATGGTGATGTCATCAGCGTGAAGTTGGTGCCCCATTTGTGTCTGATTTCTACCAGACTGATCACAATCGTGTGTGCTGTGCTTGTACTGGTTTGTGCTGCTTTAGTTTCTGAGATATTAATGTTTGTAAGGTTGCTCCCCTCCCAGGTTGTGGGAGAGACAAAGGGTGGTTAAAAAAACACCCTAAATACGTTTAGAACTACAAATGAACTTTTCTGTCGATTCTTGTTTTTCTATATACCACAATTCCAACCTTCCTCCTTTATCCGGACTTAGGACCAGCAAAAGTGACCACAAAGAGAGTTACTTATTTTTGACTAAGCCCGGGCAGGATCAGCCAGCGGCGGCTTCGCGCATGCGTGATTCATCCTGCTGAGTGCAGCTGGGCGGGGCTGCTGTGCGAGGACTGTCCGCCTGTGGCTTTGGGAGAGGAGACCACGGCAGCCCCCGCTGCTCGGTGAGAATAGTAAGAACAATATGTGCTTTCACGTCAGAGTCTCCAAAAGTCTCCAATATCACCATTTGTCGCTAGTCACTTTTTTGAAAACGAGTCGCTAGAGGGGTCTAAAAACTCAATTGGCAACACTGTTTGCAAGGCATGAACTGGCCAATCATGTAGCACTTCTCTCATAAATTTTAATGAGACATCATCTACCACCCTGCAAAAAGGAAATGTTCCGTCCGTCCCACTCTGCTCTCCTCCGCGCACATGCGACATGTATGGCTGCACCTACCAGCAGAGCTCCGGAGCCTCTGGGAAAACATGCGGCAAGAAAAGGCTCGCGCCGATCTTCCAAAGTTTGGGAATACTTATCATGACACCTTTTCTGCATCTCTACTGTAGCTGACGTTAATGACGCCGTTTCAGCCGTTTTATATTTTCTGTTTACTTATTCTGTCATGTAAGAGTGAGACAAGTTATCGTTTAAGACTACTCTTACACACTGTAGCCTAAATCGTTTCTTGCTCACTGAAGTAAGCTTAACTATAAGCTACCTTTGCTAGTGTTTGTTAAAAACATGTTTATAGTTGTGAAATCATTCCGTGTTTTAGCATCTATTTCAACATTTAAGTCAAATTGGTGTACTGAAATAAGTAAAAATGATTGCAGTGATTATTAACTTCAGTCTAACATAGAAATCCTATTGAATCTATTAAGATTTGCCTTTTTTGTTAATAATGCTCTAATGATTAAGAAATGTTTTAATAAATTGAAATGTTAATGAGAATTTCAGATTTGTGTGTGGGGGGAGGGGGTGAATTGTTTTAAATGAAACTTAAAAATAATTGCTTATCAATAGATTTATCATCAGATCAATCAAAATTAGTTATTAGATTAGTCGAATACAGTATATAAAAAAAATGAATAATCATTTGAGACAGCACTACTTAATACAGTATTATGATGTGATTCTTCTTGGTGTATGTGGCTTAATTTGGATTTTATTGTGTAGGCAAGCAACTTATTACAACCTTGGAAAATAGTGTGTAGATGCATCTTTGAATCTTTGGGTCTACAGTACAATTAAACCCGATATCTTTCTCTGATTCACGATCAGGTGCTATCTATTTGCAATTGGGCAACTCCAATTAACCTCCACAACGACACAGGGAGAACATAAGAAGTGTGTAGCAATAGTCCTAACCACCGTGCCACCATGCTGCCTTTAGCTATAACAACACCTATATATTCATTCCATTGTGCACAGGGTTATAAAGTGAAACTGAAGCCTATCGCATACTGCAGCAGTGGACTCTTGTAGGAAAAGACTGAATTTTCAGGAAGAAGGATTCTAGATTTTTATAACTGTCTTAAAAATGCATTATTCTCCTGTTTTACTTTACTGGAGCCCTATGTTTAGGGTTCTTAGTCTAATTCCATAAAAAGCATTGACACCTAAAATGAAAATTTTTCAAAAAAGAGAGAGAATATTTACTCACCTCCAGACGCAAAATGACCTCACGAAAGTCTTCTGTGTTATTGTTGACAGAGCGCAGAGAGATATATTCACCACGCTCGTAGAAGATCTTCATGGAGGTGGCATTGACTTGTGTCCAGCCAATCACATCCTGCACTAGACAGTTGAACACAAGTAGCTTAGCGTCAGTGTCCAGGAGGACAAGAAATTCATTGGATATAGCCAACAGGCAGTCCAGCTGGCCACCCGTGCTATGGTCTTCTGCAAGCACAGACCATGTGATGGCACCCAGACTTCGAAGTTCTGCCCCATTGTAGGGCCGACTCTTCTCTTTGCGCTTGTGAGCCAGTGAGATGAAGGGGAATTTTCCAGAGGAGTCAATAGGCGTGCTTGTCACATGGTGTTCTGCGAGGTCCCGCAGATACTCCTGACGCGTTCGTGTGGCCATGGCCCGGAACTTCTCCGATTTGTGGGCAGCGTTTTCGGCATTGATCACCTTAGAGAGCAGAAAGTCCCGGAACACAGATGATTTGGGAAAAGTCACACCCTTGGGTATAAGGGGCCCAAAAGAGGGTACATCCTTCGATCGTGTGACAGCCACACTGCAAATAGAGAGCAGAAAGAACACATTTTTTAAGTTTCCAAACTGCAATATTCACTCAATCCCTAATGTAGCAGGACCAACAGAGATAGTACAAAAAGTTGCCATTTCTGTTGCAGTTTTTACTTATATCTTCAGATCTTTTTCTTTGTACTTTGGACAGTGGATCAGCCAAATTCTATCTGCTGTGCAAATTTTAAAAATAACTTTTACACATGACACACGCCACTGACTGAATGCCTTAAGTAATTAAAAAAGAAAAACAAATAAGAACATGCATAACTTAACTTCATATTGAATTAAATTACCATCAGAAATATTCTTATTTCTTACCACATTTTATTTTAGCAGGTTGTATTCCTGAATAACAGCCTCTAGTCACACTATTTTATTAAGAATAATAATTCCTTTTACAAAACATGCATCATCTATGGGCTGATATTTGTGCCACTAGAAACTGAATATGAATAGTGTAGAATATGAATAAATTTGAATCTGCAGTTGTATTAAAAAACTGAATCTGAATTTATTATATATAGTTTGAATCTAAATTCCAATTAACTTGAAACTGCATTTATCCTACCTGGAAAATATATTGACTGTGAGAACTGCAGTGGGGGTGTTGGGAACAACAGAAGCGCCTCAACAACACTGTCGGTACTGCGCTCGGTGCCCCGCCACTCCCGCGTGACGCTTGTCTCTGAGTAGCAGAGTACTGGCAACTTGTGAGAAGTGGTGGTACAATAAAGATTAAAATATAGCAGTGCCGGTACTGCTTAATTTTTATTATGTATATGATGACTGCATATATGATCCCACATTTGCGACACCCCAGCACATGCTTCCACTTTACCCCGACCTGCATAACTGTCGTAAACATGGAAATGAGTTGCGTTGTGCACCTGCGGTCGATTACTTTTCCCCAAGAACCCAAATTCTGTGTCTCAATAAATTGAAATTGAATTGGGAGAAGTGAATTTGTAAGTATAGAGCATGGCTCTTCAAATCTGGACCTCAATTCCAAATCCAGGCCTTGGTTTCAGTTTTCCCAGGTAGTTAGTTTAATAATTACTGATTCTGATTGGTCAGAGGCTTCACACCGGGCTCACAGGTAAAAGAAGGCTGGAAAACCAGCAGTGTTCGGACCTTGAGGATTGTGATTTGAATAACAGGGGTATAGAGCGTCACATTTTCCAGGTAGGATAAATGCAGTTTCAAGTTTAT
>JAODJU010004581.1:0-10232 GCA_026776725.1 Gnathonemus echidnorhynchus
GTAGTTCATTATGACTGTTTGTGAATTGGGACATTTCAACTTACTTTTTTAATTCCCATTTAAATTTAGTAGGAGTCAGAGTCAGTTAACTTTTTGCCGACTCCGACTCCGACTCCAGGTACCCAAAATTGTCTCAGACTCTGACTCCTCGACTCCGACTCCACAGCCCTGCTGCTCAACGTACAAAGCTAAGCAAATTCAGGATAAATTATCAGATTTCAGTCGGCTAAATAGTGTATGGTATTTTCCATTTCATGGAATACTGATCTGCAATTTAATTGACTAGTATAAGATAGGCCTTCATTGTGTTGGGCGAGTGCCAGGTACAGTTTAAGAGGAAGCTTAACAGACATTGTGAATTCAGTGGGGAAATGGCCAAAGGCAGTACCGTGTAATTCAGTGTTCCCAAAAAATCTTTTATCATAGAGGACTATGATTACATGGTGGGCAGTAGATTACAAAGAGATTTTATCTAATAAATGCAAAACTGTCAGGGCAGGCAAGTCATGATAGGAACCCATGAAACTAGTTTAAATCTTATCTAAATCTGTATTTTTTATTAGGACATTCATTAATAAAGCACAGACCTAACATTTGTTTCTATTCGTATAGGAACAGCATATGCATGTATTATAGCCTATATATAAAATTGCATATTAACGATCATTTTCCTTTCTGCACTTATTTCCATTTTCCATTTTCATGGGGCTTAAAAGGTCATAAAAGCAAGTCCTGATAAATTATAAGACCATATTCTGATATTGTGACATTAGTAGACAATTTCAGTAAATCATGATTTCCAGTGACTGTAGATAGTTACATTGTCAGTGGCGCCAGCTGTTGCTGTTACCCACAATGCCCCCAAAAAAGCAAACTTCTGTTACAGACCAGTGAAGACACCATCTGTGTCTTCAGAGCTTCAAACATGGCCGCATTTAATAATTTTATTGAGCAAAATTGTGTTATGCTGCAAATGAACTTATACAATATATGGTCTGTCATAAGCAATGTGCCAAAGATATTAAGATGCTGTACAGGCGCTACTTAAAAGGAAGAACTGCAAACAGGGTGTAGGAAATGATGAAACTCTGAGGCACTCGGTCTCATGTGGACTTTTTGCCACGGAAGTGGTGAGAGCCGTCAACATTCTGCAAAACGTACTTCATATTAATTATTTCTTTAAAGTGGTCACTTAATTGACAGTATTTGTCACTTAATTTGACAGTACCAGGGCATCTGTCCATCCATTCTCACCCATGGATGGATAGATGAAAAAAAACATCAGTACAGACTCTTGTTTCTCAACCCAGTTCTCGAGGACTCCCAGACAGTCCACATTTTTGCTCCCTCCCAGTTCCCAGCACACCTGAACCAAACAATCAGGAACACTGAATACCTGGTTCAGGTGTGTTGGGAGCTAGAAGGGAGCCAAAATGTGGACTGTCTGGGGATCCCCGGGGACTGCATTGAGAAATTGAATTAAAATCAAGGAGATCAACAAGCTGCATGAGTTTTCACACATAGAGGACGGCATTGCTTTCCTCCAGGTAACATACCTGACAAGGCTGGCAAACCAATTTAAATAAACTGTATTCAACATATAGAAATGTACTATTGATCCATAAGAGCTAAATTGTTGATCAGTCTGCAGAGCTGCCAGTCTCTGTATCCCTATTCCAGAGAACTGTCTGCAGTTATTGTCAGTCCGCAGTGCTGACTGTGGGGTATGAGATATGCTGTATTTCTACAGTGAAGTTGATGGAGACCGAGAGAAGGTGCTGGAAGATGGAGGGCGGAGATTGGAGCTCTTGTATTACAGCAAGATTAAACAGGATTTTTCATGACATGTACCTTCTTCACTGTAGTAGTGAAGGAACTGGAGCTGAATGAGCGATGTGTCAGACATCCAGGGGAGGGTCCCGTGGTGGACAGTTATTAACCTTGGGGGAGGGGGGGGGGGACACTGAACCTTGTCAGGTCTTGTCTGGTCAGGACCCCCCAGATCCCCCTCAGTTCAAACACTGTGAATGACACAAGATAGCACCGGAGTGCTGCTTGGGGGTGAGAGCATTCCTGCAGTGTCTTTCAAGAAAACCAAGCTAACAGTCCAGTTAAAGCACATACAGCAAATACTGCCTTGCATGTTTAATTACTATGACAGATGTTGCGATCACTGTCATGTGATTTCAGTGAGACAAATAATCACAGTTATTAGTGGCTTCATTCTTCCAGGATTGTGGGCAACCTGGATTTTCAAAAGAAGAAGAGTAATAAAAAGCAGAATATTTGATTTGTAGATGGATCTGTTGTCATGAAAATGAATCAAAATATGTTGCTGACTGTTAAGAATAGAGAAGGTGGCACTGATCTGATTTAGGAAAAGTCATATTATTCAGGATGGTACTATTGTCCAGGACAGAGTACTTAGTTGGTTTGCTGTTTTGTATTACTATGCGATAAAATCTATGTATACTGCTGTTGTTCTGGTTAAACATATTTGTACCATTCTAAATTCACATTAAATCAGGATCTACTGTAGTAAAGTTAGACAACTAAAATATTCTATACCAGAGGTCTCCAGCTCCAAGCCTGGAAAGCCCTAGCCCTGCACAGCTTGGTTCTGATTCAGCTCAAGAAATGGTTGGTAATAAGCGGAGAAGTAGAATCAGGTGTGTTAATTGAGGGGAAACCCAAAATGTGCAGGACTGGAGTTAGAGAGCCCTGTTCTGTACTATTTAACTTGTTATTCAGTGTAACCCAGATTTCATAAAGAGATTATATTTTAAAACATAATAATCTATTTAAACATAAGTTGAAATCTGTAAGTCATTTAACCATCAGCAATCGCGCTTTCCACATTAAAAAGGGCTGTCCCATGCATCGTCTTGTGCATGTGGATGACGGTTGCTAGGGCAAACAGCTGCTGCAGCAAGTACACATAACTCACAACCTAGCATTTAAAATAGACAGCTCTTTAAACCAATCATATCGTTAGCAGGATAATCACTAAGCTCTGATCGGCCACCATAACTGTAGGGGCGGGACTTTTACTGAGTGAGAGAGCGCTCGCGAGACACGAAGCGATTCGTTGCTGCGGCGGATCAGTCAATTTAATGGTAAGTAAAACTCACACTCTCTCGTTTTTATTAGCCGTTTCGCCTTTTGTATTTCTGGGGCAATACACAATGATACGCCCTATACAACCGCTGTCAGTTCCGTGGGAAGCTGAAATTGGACAACGCTGAAATCGTGTTCACCCAGGCCTTAGGGAGCATCTTCCACAGCTTGCGAAGACCGGCTAGCTAGGGTATGGCTTTGAGTATAAACATAGACACGTCTGCCTACGAGTTATGTAACGCGATAAGTAGTTAGGGGGCTGGAAAAGTGTAAAATGACACAACATGACAACACCAAGGCGCGCAGCCGAAGCAGTGTAGCGTTGAAGTGTTAATGTCATTATTTGCACGTCGTAAGTTATGAATTTTATATGTGGAGTTCCCCGTTAGTGGCATGGTTGGAGGCTGGGTGTGTTTTATGGTTGCCCCGGTTCTCCGGGCTTTGTGGGACGGTATGAATGAGACCTCGATGTTTTCACTGCGGTCGAGGTCTGATCGCGCCTTTTCGTCCCGTGTCAGTAATTTTCTTACGGCTGTGGTGCGGTCAATTTGCCCATAATTGATCTGAATCTGACTTTATGTTATCCCCGGTTACAAAAGAGGACTGTGCCCGGCTGGTCCTGCCCTACAATGAGGGTGCCAGGTAACCATAGCAACCAGCAGCATGGGATGCCAGGTGTGAAAGTGGCGGGGTGATGTACAGTGTTTAATGGAATCGATGACGGTAAGCTTTGCAGGAAATGCTGTGTATCACCATCTGTTTACCACTCTGCTGCTTGCCACCTTCATGTAGGCCTTCCTGTAAGACAAACTTGTACCAAAATAGTATTGTTTGAGTATTATGCTTATCACATAGGAATTAAATTCAGATCAGTTGTCATATTTGTTTGCAGCCACCCCTTCACACTAGTGCAGTGTTCTTACCCATATCCAGTGGCAACAAACTCCCAATATATCATGCCAAGGGTCCTGATTTAGTGGTTTGAACCGTTTGTCTTGACAGTGTGTAATGGAGGGCCAAGAAGGGCATGCAGTGAAGCAGTAAAGATAGGATCCAGCCCAACAAGCAGCCTGCTTGTGTTAGGAAATTTGAGCCAGGCATAAAACTGCAGGTTGTGACTGGTAAATGAGTGTCCATGATCCACAAGAATGATATATTATGCTAGAAGTCTGTAGCAGAGTATCTTGGTCCTTGTGTATCTTGGTGGGGAGCTGGTCGATGGATTGGTGGCTGGGCATGTTTCTGCTGCCTGCAGTGATAATTCACTGTCAGGTTCTTTGCTTATGTCTGTTTTTCCCTTTTTTTTAATCCTCCCTATGTCTGGCGTCTTGCCGGTGCTGGAAGCTGTCATAGTAGCTGGAAAAACAGGCTGCTTGCTCACCTTCTCACGCTGCGCCGGCCCAGTCCTCCGTTTAATGTTTTTAATATTGGTTTACCAGCCCTTCCAGCTGGCATTGGGTCCCATGCTGTTTCTGAGGGTACAGAGAAATCCTTTAAGGTCATAAAAAGTGGCTGTGAATATTAGTCGCACGGTGCTCAAAGGAACAATACCTTTTTGATGATGGAATATCAGAAGTATCGATACTGAAGAATCATGCGGTGAAAATGCAAATAATATCAATTTTTCCTAAACCCTTATGCAACCTTTGTCTTCACCTTAAATTAAGGAAGAAAAACAATAATCAAGTGCAGTTTGTAAATATCATGTATTTACTGATGCTTACTTATCTTTGAGGTCTGCTTCCTCTTCTAAACCCAGTTAGGTCATCATCAACCTTGGCGGCACCATTAACGACGGCTCCCTCTTTATTTCCTCAGCTCCAGCATGCAGAGACGTGTGTTTCTGAGCCATGGATAAATATGAGCGCGTGACCAAGATTGGGGAGGGCTCCTTTGGAAAGGCCATCCTGGTCAAGTCCAAGGATGATGGAAAGCAGTACGTCATCAAGGAGATTGGCATCTCCAGGGTAAGCCAATCAGAGACCTTCTAAGCGGTCAGCCACTTAATAATGGTGACAGTACTAGTTTTGAAGCATTTTTAGTTATGGTTAAGCTTGCATGTGTATGGGAATTCAGTGAATGTGTATTTGAAGCTTCAGTGCATGCGGAAACTGTGTTGTGCGTTAAAAGCTTTACGTGCAGTAAATTACGGTGACTCTTTCAGTGGCAGTCTTGTTCTCCTCTTTACTGATGGCAGATGTCTAATAAGGAGAGGCATGAATCTCGTAAAGAGGTGGCCGTCCTCGCCAACATGAGCCATCCCAACATCGTCAAGTACAGGGAGTCCTTTGAAGGTTTGTAGCACCACGGGGTTCAAACAGCTACTGAGCTAATGATTATGTTGTTAAACCATACAATGCTTGCTGCTTTCTCTACATTGCTGTCTTCCGGCAGTCTTTTTTTCCCTCTCCCCTTTTCCCTGTTTCACGCACTGTTTTGTGTAAATTATGCCATCATTGATTGATACACACTCTTGTCTTGTACCTTTAGTGTTGTGAAAGGTGCTATATAAAAAATAATTTGAATTGAATATGGTTAGTCGCATAGTTAAAATTCCTACACTGTCAGAAAAAAAGAGAACATTTGCATATCCCTTGGACTGCACCCTCAAGGGTCTGCCAGTTGTACCCTAGAGCTGTAGGTAAATGTATCTTTTAAGGTACAGAAATGATCTATAAGGAACATCCTTGTACCATTGGGGGCACTCTAATGTTGTTGGTACCTTGGGGATGTTCCTCAGAGTCCATTTCTGTACCTTTAATTAAACTAAAAGTTACATTTACCTACAGCTGGGGTAGAATTGGCAAACCCTTAAAAGCCAAGGTTCAAATTGGTACTCTCTTCTTCTGATAGTGTATGTGTCCATCATACAGCTGTACACGGTGTTGTAATGGTGCGTAGGCTAAAATATAGATGTCTGGTAACAATATTTTCTACGGTTATTTTTATCAATGATAAAATACACATGCGTGAGCCGGAGGTGAAAACGTAGGTGGTGTAATGACATTTTAAGCTACACAGGGCATAGACTGAGCAGTAGTAAGACGGTAAGACTGCGTTGCTGCAGAGGGCGGCTGCCTGTACATCGTAATGGACTACTGCGAGGGTGGAGACCTCTTCAAGAGGATCAACGCTCAGAAGGGTGTGCTCTTCCCAGAGACCCAGGTGAGGCCCTTAGACCAGTGTTTCCTAATCCGGTTCATGGGGACCCGCAGACAGTCCATGTTTTTGCCCCCTACCGGGAGCTGGAAGGGAGCAGAAACACGGACCAACCGTCAGTCCCTGAGGACCGGGTTTGGAAACGCTGCCTCACGCCCCAGTCTGGAAGATACTGCCTTGCTCTGTCATAAGCTGTGTGCCAAGTGTAGAGCCTGGGGGCTGTAACAAAGGACAGCAAGGAGGACTGAACAAAGGTTTATAATTTACATCAGGGTAGAGATTTCAGTGAGTCTCACAGGGCCCCTGTGGAGTAAGAGGGTATGAGAGTTTAATGTTTTTTATAATCAGTGTATAAGTTAAGTTATTGCCTTGCGAATTCAGTTGGGTCATGTTGTTCCTAAATAATTAAAAATAGAATCATGTAGAAAATTCATCTATCCATCCATTTTCTGAAAAAATACATTGATATACATATATAAAATAAAATGAAGAAAACAAAAGCTTGTAACATCATTTGTGAGGTACATGTATTAAAGATCATTTTGCCTAATAAAGGTTTAATCCTTTGTAGCATCCTTACTGGGGTCTGTACATTAGGAGTCGTTCCAGTTCATTAATGGTTAATCTGTTATCCTTACTGAGGTGTTGCCTTTTTGAATCATTTATTTCATAAAACGTTAATCGTTAATAGCTCATGGTGCCTGTTATGCCGTTTCATGGATCCATATGTCTGCATGACTTGTGCTTTCGAAGTTGCACTTCGAAAAAAAAAAATGTTTGCATGTTAATTCCAGTAACTTCCCACCTGGCAAGGCCTCCTTTTGTAAAATATGTTGGTCTCTTTGGGATTAAAAGTAAATGCAGCCTCTCTCTCCTGGGTGTCAGATCCTGGATTGGTTTGTGCAGATCTGCCTGGCCCTGAAGCATGTTCATGATAGAAAAATCTTACACAGGGACATAAAATCTCAGGTAAAGCGAAGCACTTCAATGCACTGGGACGTGATGTGTGATATGTGCAGGTTTGCATGGTATTCATTCACACTGTAATCATTTTGGCTCAGAACATATTTCTGGCGAAAGATGGAACGGTGCAGCTTGGGGATTTTGGGATTGCCCGAGTTCTCAACAGGTAGGTCTTTCGTTCAAAATCCATAGCTTCCTTAACAAATACGGACAATGATTCTGACATCTGCTCATTGATTAACAAGGTGTTGATATTTAGCCATAGCACATATACTGTAAACCTTCAGATGTTTGTCCTTTGTGTTTGTTAAAAACCTGAAGGATATCACTGCTGTTAGTAACTGATGGGGCTTTGAAACTGAGTGATTAAAAACCTGTAACGTTTTGCCTCGTTGGGGACATTTTTTCAGTCCCCACAAGGATAACTCAAGTGTGAAAGACAAATAAAATGCCAAAAGTCTTGTGTTTTTGTTTGATTACTTATGATTAAGGTTATGGCTGGGTAGGGGATAAGGTTGTCATTGCTGGGATTAGGGTTTTGTCCATAGAAATGAATAGATGGTCCCCACAAAGATAGGAATGCAAATGTGTGTGTGTACAAATTTTCCTCTCCAGCACAGTGGAGTTGGCGAGGACTTGCATAGGAACACCATACTACCTGTCCCCAGAGATCTGTGAGAACAAGCCCTACAATAACAAGAGGTAAGCCTGGAGCTTTCCACTGGGGGGTTGTGTCCTGGGGGGGTGAAAAAGCTGTTGATTCAACAGCAGCATAACTGATGGTACCGTCACAGATTTTTAAGAAATCACTGCAATTGTTAGTGTGTGTTTCAGGCCTGTTGGGCTTCCCTAAATCATTTTGAAATGCAAAGGTTATGTGTGGATTTTCTTGCCATTTTCTGTAGGTTCAAATATTAATTTGAAACATTAACAAGAAATCCTCTAAAAAGAATAGCTGTGTGTTTGGTCTTAAGTTTGTTATGAAAATGCACACCGGCATTGTAACAGTCTCAGTGATATACAGCTAGCCCTCCTGTGAGCCCCTTTGCCGTACTGATGGGACAGTGCCGTAATGTGATGATGTAATCTCTATTATGGAGGCAAAAATCCTGTATCGATTGTCTCCTCTTTCCTGTGTAATTGAATTGCATCCCATTCGTTTCTTCCCCCTTTATTCGTTTATGTTCAGAACTATATCCATTCGTCCAGCGTAATTCTTTAATAAAGAATTACGAGTTACAGGTGCAACAGTAGCTCAGTGGATGCTTGTTTTCTCCATATCAGTTACTACCAGCAGCTCGAGTTTCCTCTCATTTCCTCTAATTGGTATCACTAAATTGGCCATAGCGTGTGATTGCATGTGTGTGAGTGTGAGCATGTGTGTGCCTGGCGGTGGACTGACATCCAATCTAGGGTCTTACCCTTGTGGCCCCTGTAAGTTAGAAGGTATGTGGATTACAGGTTACCGTGACAATGATTCAGTTGCTGGAGCCACACGACCACCTATTGCTTGAATGCCATCAGCTTCTGTGAAGTAGCTTCCAAACTCAGTCATACTGCTAAATAACCATCTGTGTTATTACTCCTATCCTGTATGTATGGCTGAATATTTTTGTTGAAATGGCTCAGTGTTCGATCCCCAGACCTTTAAGTCTGACTCTCCTGTGTTCCTGCCTTTATTTGGGTCTTTGTGCCACCTGGGTTCTAGATGAAATGTCTGTCTGATGTAGGCCCTGGAGTGGGAGAGGAGCCCCCTCACCCTACCTTTGCTTAGTGCTTACTGTCTGCTTTTTGTCTCTCCCAGTGACATCTGGGCTCTGGGCTGTGTGCTTTATGAGATGTGCACGCTAAAGCATGCTGTAAGTATGCCCCTTGTACGCTGTGTGTGTGTGTGTGTGTGTTAAATGATGATGCCTTAAAGCCCCGACTGTCCTCTTTAAGGAACAACAGCACAACAGTGACATGTATAGTATGACAGATATGAACAAAAATATAATGTCCTCTACAGAGGACAGAAATGCTGGATTATGGAGAGCGTGAAGGGATTTTTAAGAGCTGATCCCAGAATAGTGTGGGTCCCAGTGTGTATGAGGGTGATGGGTGGTCTGGAGTGGTTCTCCGTCCCTGTATGTGAGTCTCCAGTTACATATGGGTGTGTCGTGTCCCCCCCTGCCCCCCCCCCTATAGTTTGAAGCTGGAAACATGAAGAATTTGGTGCTGAAGATCATCCGGGGCTCATACCCGCCCGTGTCGGTGAGCTACTCGCACGAGCTGCGCGGCCTGGTGGCCCAGCTGTTCAGGCGCAGCCCCCGGGAGCGGCCCTCCGTCACCGCCATCCTGGAGAAGCCTTTCCTGTCCCAGAGGATCCACAAGTTCCTCCCCCCCCAGGTACCACTGCTGCCGGGTTCCCGGCCTGCCTGGAGCGTGGCGCTGGCCGATGTGAGGATAACCCTCCCCCCTCTGCTTTGCCTTCCAGCTCCTCGCTCAGGAATTCAGCCATATCTGCCTTAAGCAGCCTAAGGCTGCCGTAGCACCTGTGCCAGGTGAGCGGGCTGAGCGCTGTGTAGGGGCTCCGCCGCACGCTGAGGCCGACAGACCAGTGTCGTCATAGTTCCGATTTAATTTTTTTTGAATGTTTGTTTGATTTTACTTCCATTTCGGAACGACACCCACACTGACAGACACATGTACTTCATACGCTGTCAAACATAGGCACATTCTGAGGCTTAGTTTCTGACCCACCACTTTAGTTTAATGTCTACTCCTTATCTATTAATAAATTGTTACAAATAATTTGACTTTTATATATGTATATATATAAAATATATAGTATGTATAAATATGTGTCTATATGTATGTATAAATATATAATATAATAAAATTGTGTGTGTGTGTGTGTGTGTATATATATATATATGTGTGTATATGTATGTATGTGTGTGTGTGTGTGTATATATATATATATATATATATATATATGTATATATGTGTGT
>JAODJU010004582.1:0-10163 GCA_026776725.1 Gnathonemus echidnorhynchus
TTTATAAAGCTTTTAATGTGGTTTGACTAGTTCGTATTTCTTGTTTGTTTGTCTCTCGGAAAAAAATAATCTCACTCGAACCAAATCTGCTAAAAATATAAAGCAACACACAGCAGCGTGTTCAAGGAGGCAGCCATGTTTGTTCTAAGATGTGGTAGCTCGAACGGGAGCTTGTCGGACGTGATGTCACTCAACTCAGAATTTCAGAGTTCCGAGAGAAAAACGAACGCACCATTAGACTGCAACTGAGACGCGCTTGTTTTATAGTGAGGCGCTCCTGTGCCGCGGTCTGAGAAATATTGGGCGCTGCAGCATATTAGCCTACAAATTATTTTTCTGCGTGAGAAATACAATGTGTGGCGGGAGTGCGTGACAAAAGACTGAAAAGAGTGTCTGTCACACTCAGTGCGTGACACGTGAGAGCCCTGTTAACTGACCAGATCAATATCCCAGACGTTTAACTGACTTGAATTAAGCTATACTCTGATTAAAAAGTGTTCCTTTAATTTTTTGAGCAGTGTATTTTCTTCTACCTAATTCTGCACACCAATTGAATAGCTGAAGATAGGCGCACAAGCACCCCGGCGATATCTTGCGCTTTTGGACTAGGACTGTGTGGTGTGGAGGGTTTTTTGTGACAGTATTCAATATATAAATGTTATTTAAATGGTCGTTTAAATTTTTAAATTAAATGATTATTTATAAATGTCATTTAAATGAAATCATTTAGATTAATTTAAACGGTTATTTAAAATACATTTTAAATTACACAAGCAGCCATTAAAATCTGTCGAAGACATCCATCAAATTTAGTGGGCGGGCTCTAAACAAACCCTAACATATGATTGGTTTCATTGCAAATTAAGTTACAACACGTCCGCGGATTGTATCAGCCGCAGATATGGGGGACTACGTATACTGTGGTAAACCTTTAGAGGACTGTAGTAAAACTTTTATCGTTATGTCATGAGCTGCGTATAGTTATCCTAAAGTTGGGAGAGTTTAAGATTTTGATAAGTTACATAGCCTGTATAATACACTTTTCCTCTCTTAATACTCACGCCTACCCTGGGGTCAAATTGACCACAAAAGCACATGTCAGGTGACTTGTTATAGTAACATAACTCTTACACGCTTCTACAATAATTGTTAGAATAGATACAATGACTTAGGAAGTGCTTATTTGTAATGCCTGTAATCCGTAATACGATTTCTTTAATAATCATTATATAATATAATAATAATTTATTGTTTTTATATGGATTTGTAAATATTTATTAATTTACAGCATGTGTACAGGCCTGCGTGCGTGTGCGCGCGCGCGTGTGTAGTGTATTTCTTTAGATGCAAGATGTAGTTCAAAGTCTCCGTTCCTCTCCTGTCTCAGGTTAATCAACGCCCTGTCCAATGAAGTATGTGGAAGTAACAGAGAAAGTCGGTGTGACACAGAAACATGCCTACATTACCTTATATGGGAACATCTGCTTTTGATCGACTTCCAGGTTTCAAGTTAAATCTCTAAGTGGTTGCTGTGTCACATTGCTATGTAGTTACTATTATTTGCTGATATGTAGCTGAAAGGAATGTTTACATAACTTAGAACAAATGACAAAGCAGGCAATTTGAACTACGTTCATTACGATTCCACAGGAAACGGGCGGAGTTTATTAGGGTGCGCATTTAACTCCTTCTCATAGCGCCTGAAAGAGTAGTTCGTAGGTGTCAGGCACTTGTACATACTGGGAAAACGATTTTTTAATACGACGGATTAATTTAAAATTACTTTCCACGCTCGTTTTTTCAAAGGTGAGTTCTTTCGTTATTTTCATATATCCCATGCAGTTGTCTCATATTTTTCTTTTTAAATATGATTAACTAGTATTCATTAAGCAACTTCAAAAGGGAAAATTACGCTGTGTTCTGTTTTCTATTCTATGGTGGTTGCAGTTAATTATATGTTTGTAATTTATGTAAATGTGAACCACGCAGTTTTACTGTATTTTAACTCTGTATTTTATCGAAAAAATATCGATAGAAAGCCATTTCAAAATGCGACATCGTCACATTCCTTGTCATTATCGACATCACGTGTATTATTTTACAATACTAGTTTCGGGGATATCCGTGCTTGGTTCACTGTCCTTTTATCATCAAACTTATAAACTGCAAACATATTTGTGAAATTAAAGAATCAAAACTAGTTAAATTATATACGCAAGAAGAATCTGTGAAAATATGTAATAATGCTCATTTACCTAGAATTAGCACATTCTTTGGACGATGGGTACGGTTTAAATACTCAAAGCGATAAAATAGTTTCAGTATCTGCTGGTGATTATTAATGTACATACTACAGCTTCTCTTCATTTTTACTGCCATTGGAATGTTGGTGGACCTGGGAATAACCTGTTTAGGAATGTATAGTTAGGCAGTCTATGATATACAGCCGTGGAAAAAATTAAGAGACTGCTCTATATTTTCAAACAAATCTGCATTTTTAAATCCTGGTTTAATCCTGGTTCTGCTGGCAGAAGGTGAAATGAATTTTCAGGTTCAAACTTTCTAAGACAGCATTACACAATAATAAGGTGAAGCAGGAGACTTTGAGGATAACCAGAAACCAGCCAGGTAAAGGGCGGAAGCAAGGAATTTTGTAAATTACTATCTAATACAGGTTTGAGAGCTTTGTATAGGGCAGGGGTGGGCAATCTTCTCGGCAAAGCGACGGTGTGTATGCAGGTTTTTGCTGCAACTCCCTAATTAGAGGACTAATTGGCTAAAGAGTCCTCACACCTAGGTTTGACCAGCTCACCTAAAGGTTATCCCAAAAACCTGCATACACACCAGCCCTTTGCAAATAAGATTGCCCACCTCTGGTATAGGGACACAGGATCTGGGAGATGGGAGGTTGTATCCTGCAATATTTAATTTTTCTTCATTTGTCCCTCCCTAATAATTTAAATTTAAAGGTCTATTTATTAAGTTGTATCATCATCAACATCAAACACTCTTCTATGCTCTTGGCTTTCATTTTTAAGCACTTGTCAAATTGCGGTCATTGCTGTGCTATTTCTGGTACATAGGGCCCAAGTAGGGTAAATGTCCACATATTAAAAGAAATTCACAATTCCATTTCACACAAAACATATACTTTTTGGACTTGGGGAGGAAACTGGAGTATTTGAGAGAATATACATGCAAACTCTGTACACGGAGAGCCATAGCTGAATTCAAATTCAAAACCTTGGAGACAGTATTTGCTGTGCCCACACATCACCAAAAAGTTATAATTCTTCGTTCTAATCCACTGGGACTTACCTGGAATATGAATTTATTACTGTTAACTGGGTAGTGTTGTTACTTCCAGCCTCCATAGCAGGGGTTTTTAATCTTGGCCCTATTCAGTGTAAGTGAAGTTAACATGATTTCCCCATTTTGTGACGCGTTTCTTCTACGTACTCTGGACTCCTCCCAAAGTCCAAAGTCACCATTGTCTCAAAATTGCTCATACATTGTGTTCCTCCGTATGCCACCCAGGGTGTTCCCCTTCCCTGTGTCATATATTTTCTGGGATGGGTTCCAGGCTCTTTTATAACTTTTGGATGGTTGGAAGATCTATGGATAATTTCTTCTAAAAACCCTGTGTTCAGGTGATCAGTGCAGGGGAATTTAGAGCAGATGCCAAGTATTATGGACATTAAGGGATCATACATTTGTTACTCTGTGTGTTCACCTGAAATGGGTGAACCGAGTACAGTATGCTGGGTACAGATCAAGCTGAACTAAGGACTCCTGAAGCTGTTGTCTTACAGATCTGTTGTAGCTTGGAAGAGGATTGTCTCCGAGAGTGAGGGTAGCCTCTGTGCTGTAGCATGTTCCCATTTTTCCCTTAGAGGTCTTAGATATGATTTATTGTATCATTATTTAACAGCTTTTCTTTTGCCTGTTTCTTAATCTTACCATAATTTTGTTTGTGCAGTAAAATATCCTGCTCTATAAGCTGTCAACTTGTATTACTCAATAAACAAAATATTGCTTTATGTAGAATTTAGTATAATGTAGTGATGTTAATCATTGCTCAGATTCTGGTGTTGATTTTCAGGCAGGGCATCATGAAGTAAGGAGGACACTAAGAACAAAAGATCAGCATGTCGGTCTTCAGACTGGAGAAAGTGGAAGACTTCTATGAAATTGGTAAAGTGATTGGCAGGTGAGCAAATGATCATAGCATCCATTGCAATTTCTCTTTGTTACTGTTCAGTCACCGCTTCATTGATCATCCCTTTATTGCACTCTGTTTTTGTTACAGTGGACACTTTGGGCAGGTTCGGGATGTGCAAGAGCGGTCCTCTGGGACTCACTGGGCGGGAAAATTTCTGAAGGTGAAAAAAGTCACGGACAGTGGCCCAGGGCTGGACAGAAGAAGGGTGGAAGAGGAAGTGGGAATCCTACAGGCCCTGCAGCATGAGAATATCATGGCCTTGCAGGATGTGTTTGAGGGAACAGCAGAGCTGGTGCTCATCATGGAGCTGTGAGTAAAGCATGAGCTTGGGGGAAGTGGAAGGGACATGGAATCCCATTGTAGCTGCTTGTACCTGTGTGGTTTTAATGAACGTCCTCAGCTTCTGTACACATGCTGGAGTAGGCCCTCATTATGTGTTGTAGATTAATTTAACACTTCTTGCTCACTATTTAAACAATTCTTGTAGTTTGTTGTATTGCCTTCATGGACTAGGCACAGACTGAAAACTAATTGTAATAACTGGGCAAAAATAAATTACCTGTCAGTGTGGTTCAGCTTGAAGGAATGATAAGTAGCAGTTTTGTGCCGACCTGTTACAGGAATCAGTTGCACCTTGTCAATAGATAATTTGTTAAAGGCACAAGTTTTATTTTTAACATGCTGAAGCTTGCAGCAAATCAACCATTTAACCATGAGTGTTAATCTCTGGCTGGTCTTATTCAGACTGTGAAGAAGCTTTGTAAAAGACCATTACTGTCTGCTAGGTGCAAGTGAAAACATGCTGGAAGTCAGTCTCAATGGCATGCCACTACAGCAACCAACTGAAATTGAGGAACAATTCACCTTCTAAACAGTGAAGACTGTTTTCTTCTCCTCATCTGCTGTGCTCTTCCTCTCTGCAGAATTACTGGGGGAGAGCTATTTGACTATATAGCTGAGAAGGAGAATCTTTTGGAAAGTGCGGCCACCGTATTCATCAAGCAAATCCTACTGGCAGTCAAGTACATGCACAGCAAGCAGATCGTGCACTTTGATCTCAAGGTAGTACTTCAGCTCAGATATATTGTTCACTGTAGTCTAAAATCAATGTATAATTACAGTAATCATGGTTGTTCTGCACATTCTGCACTCTGATTTATGTGACATGGCACTGTCACTTAAAGTTCATTAAATCATAAGTGTTATATTTGCACTGTCCCTTCAGTTACATTCTGCACTATAATCTATGCAACATGACACTGTCATCTCAGTTGAATGCTATGCTGTAATCTATGCAACATGACACTGTCATCTCAGTTATTTCTACACTGTAATTTATGTAACATGGCACTGTCCCCTCAGTTACATTCTACACTGTAATCTATGTGACACAGCACTATGACCTCAGCTACATTCTACACTTGAACGACATTAATATTCTCAACTGTGACCTTGGTCCCATGGTAATTTTACTTCAGCAACGTTGTTCATTCTTCCTTGGCTTTCTTTCCTGCCTTTTCATTCAAGTGCCCTGTAGTCACCAAGCCCTAGGGAGTGGAGCTTTGCGTCAAAGTACTGCCTTGTGTCTGACGCACTGTGTCTACTGACTTTATTCAGGCGTTGTGTTTGTTTGTGTCTGTTGTTAGCAGGATTGAGTTTATTGCATTGGAAATGTTGATTTCCCTGGTTATTCATTCCACTAAAGCAACACATCAAACACCTAACAGAACAGACTCAAAAACCAATTCCCAGAAGTTTAATTCACTAGAAGTGGTTTAAATCAATTGACACAGCCAAAAAAAGTTTACAGTGTATGCTGTATTATCAAACCTGTATATAATTTATCACCCATTTTGGTTTTATGCATATTCAGCCTGAAAACATCATGTTATCAGACAAAAAGGTACCAATCCCCCAAATCAAGATAATCGATTTTGGGCTTGCTCAGTACCTTACGCCAGGAGTGGTGTACAGGAGCAATTGTGGTACACCTCAGTACATTGGTAAGTATTACTGACTCTGCTTGGTGTATTAGTGCCAGCTATTGACCTCCCTGAGTGTATTACATCCTACATTCTGAGCCCTTGCTATTCTGGTGAATAGTACTATTGACTCTTTCTAAATGTCCTTCACGATTAATGAAGTATCTGTTAATCTATCTGTCTATTCTACCTATCTGATATATTAGGGGCTTATATTAGCACCAATGTTTTGGAACCATTTTAAATTAGAAAAACTGACAACGTTTCAGTGGTCATGTTGAGGCAGGAAGGAAACATGTACAAATTTGTAATACAATGTACTGTTGTTTCCTCATAATTGCCTATATACACTTGCATCTGGTAGGACATGGGACAGTGGTGGTTCTAGCTTGCATGGCGCCCTGGGTGAACCCCCCCTTCAGGCCCCCTCAACCCCCAGCAACAGTAATAGTGTGCCCAGAAACTAGAAAAAAATGCAAAAATATGTCTGTGAAACTATATACAGTATTATGAATGAATAAATTGTGGTGTATTTGCCAGCATTTTGTAGTTTGACTGATTTTACTAATCATATTAGTACTGTACAGAGTTGCACTAGATTCCCCAGCTCCTGTTTTGGTCAGCCCACCCCCCCAACATCTCGTACTTCTCAGTGGTAGCCTGTCTAGCTCAGAAACTAGAATCAGGGCACCCACTCTGACAAGGTTAATTGACGCACACAGAGGGTCATCATTGTATCATCATTGATGTGATGTGCAAAGGAGTGATAGAAAACTGAAGTGCAAATATCACCATTTTGATTGTTTTTTTTCTTTTCTTGTGCGGATCCCACGCTGCCCCATTGCCCAAACCTAAATCGACCAGTCACATGAGTCCCCAAACTTTTTATTCCACAACCACATAACGCGGCTCCTGCTACCTTTGTATTAGTGGTCACCAACCTTTATTATAGTATGAGCTACCAAGTTCCATATATTTTGCCGATCGGGGAGCCCTTGGTAGATTCATTGCAATCGACCAGTTGCAGTTACAGTTAAAATGGGATTTTTTTCACCTATGAAGTATTATCCCACAACCCCAGACTCTGGGAACCCCTGGGCTGGGGGAAGCCATCTACTGTATAGAATTATTATATTTTTACCTCAAAACTTTAAAATATAAACATGTCATAGGCCGTATAAATAAAATCATAATTTGACTGTCGGTCAGGTAAAATCAATTAATCATTATTAATCGTATTCATTGGGTACTCCCAGTCACAGGACACTGTTCTCAGGATGTGTTCATTTGCTTAATTTATTGCCATAAACTCAGCCATATTGCAGTTAAGATACAGTCAAAGGTATCTTAAGTGTTTTTTTCCTGACTTTGGTCTTTTGGTCTGTTGTTAAGGGAACTTGAAGGGATTCCTTAAGTACAAGACCAGGATAAGTGGAAATAACTTAAATGCTTAAGTAAAATTTTAAGGAAAGACTTAAGGGTGTTTTGTGCAATGGACTTTATTTTAAGGAAGCCTTAACTAGGAGAATCTTAACTTAAGGTGTTTTGTGCAACCGGCCCCTGACATTTACTTATTGTATGTGAACTCTTATCTACAGGTTCTATAAAGTCTGCTTTTAGATGTTAATTTGTTCACCTGCATTATTCCTTTGGCCTCCATACATCTTGTCTCTCCTCCTTCAGCACCGGAGGTGATTTGCTATGAGCCCTTGAGTTCAGCAACAGACATGTGGTAAGTTGCTATGTCTCCCTGTCCATAAAACTCTTGCTACAGGAATGTCCTATTGTCCAGATTTGTCATATGTTTTTATCTTGCTGAGGCTGCACATTCCTTCTCCAGCATTTACTTAGTGGGATATTGTGTAATGACATCAAGATTAAAATTCACACAAGACACCTAAATAGACATGCCTGACGTGTTACTGAAATATGAGACTCTTTTGAAAAAAAAAAATGCTTTAACCAGCAAAAATGAAATGCATTGGAAAATATCAATTCCCAGTAATGTGTTGGTTTGTTGAATTAGGTGTGTGTGTATGTGTATGTATGTATGTGTGTGTATATATATATAAAAAAGAAAACCCTGATCCTTTGCTTTGGGTTATTGACCTCATAGAAGGTGTAGTAGCCGTTTATCAAACTGCAGCAGGTGTTTTGTTCAGTCAAGCCCAGATCTTGAGTGAAGGTTTTTCCAGTTTTGCAAGTCATTTATGGACACAAGCCCACAGACTGTGGGTTCTGAATCATGTCATTGTGTTCACATCAGTGATAAACTTACATAATTCCTTAATTTAATGAGAATTTATTATATATATCATCAACAAAATACAGTTGCAGTTCATATAACAATAAAGTAGCTTACTTGGATTATAATTTCAGATAAGCAGAAATGGTTTGGATTTGGTAGGTAATAGCTTGTAAGCCACATTTGTTGTAAGCCACGTTTTGGAGGAACTCACTTTTAGGCTGCATGGTGACTTTCTGCAGGGCTAAGCTGTTTCTCACAAGTCAGTTTAACTGTAGTACAGCTCTTGTTGGCTCCTACAGTTTTTTTTCATTGACAACCGTTACCAAAGTTTGGAAACATAACCCAATCCGGATGTTGTCTGTGTGGTACATTACAGCTTTTTACTAATCAAGAGCACAACAGTTACAATGTATTTTTGCATAATTTGTGTTGGCCTCTCTTTTAAGATTATAAATTTATATGCAATAAAGGTTTATCTCCTTTTGTTTAGCTTCTACTTTGTTTTAATCTAATCTATAACCCTGTAAATGTTGTTAGTATGTTGTGTGAATTACAGTTTATTGATATCTTGTTTATGTAACACATTGCAATTTCTAAGGCAGGAAAATGCTAAGAAAAATGATGAATAATTTTTTCAGTGCACTGCATAGGATTGAACTGAAACTATTTATCTGTCTACAGGAGTATTGGTGTTATCACCTACATACTGTGAGTATGAAAAAAAGAAAGTCTTTGAACTTTTTTCAAAAAAACTTTTATATGTTACAAATTTAGAGTCTACTTCAAACATTTAGCTTTATAATAACCATAACACAATGTAGGTTATGCATATGGAAAGGCTGTTCTGTAAATTCTTTGCAATTTCACAATGGGGCTTTTGGCTCTTCTGGCAACCTTGTACTCTGCAGTGGTTAGAGAATGGGTTATTTCTTCTTCAATCATGTAACCTGCCACAGAATGGGTTTTGACATCTATGTATTTAATTTCACTGTCACGACATTTCCTCTTTGATAGGCTGAGTGGTATGTCCCCCTTCCAAGGAGATACAGATGAGGAGACATTAAGCAACATTGTAGCAATGAACTATGAAATTGAGGACAGATATTTTCCAGACACCAGTGAAAATGCTAAGGAATTTATCAAGAATCTGCTGGTGAAAGATCAGAGGTAATTACATTTTTTGCCTGAGTCATTGTGGATGATTGAGTAGTTTGTGGAGTAGTCTCACAACTGGGTTGTAGGCTTGATCCCATCTAATTATGCATTCAGGTTCCTAATTATATACTCAGAATACAAATTCATTTGTGTTAATTAGTACCTGGTGGCTCACTGGGTAATGCTGTTTCCTCGCACCTGGGGGTTTGAATTCTATTACCACTTCTTTGTGTCACCAACGGCAGGGAAACAGGAGCACGAGTCCACAGGTCAGGGTAAACACGGGATTTACTGGAGGCAAGACACATAGGAACAAAAGGGTGCTTGACATTAGACCGTTATGACGTTAATGACTGGACTACCAAACACACACAGACAAATTTCCCATTTTATTTTGTGTGTGTGTGTGTGTATGTATAAGAACATAAGAACATAAGAAATTTACAGACGAGAGGGGGCCATTCGGCCCATCAAGCTCATTTGGGGAGAACTTAACTAATAGCTCAGAGTTGTTAAAATTTTATCTAGCTCTGATTTAAAGGAACCCATGGTTTTA
>JAODJU010004583.1:0-10130 GCA_026776725.1 Gnathonemus echidnorhynchus
GTTAAGTTCTCCCCAAACGAGCTTGATGGGCCGAATGGCCTCCTCTCGTTTGTAAATTTCTTATGTTCTTATGTTCCAGAGGAGCACCTACCGACCCGGTACCCGGAGGTGTATCTGACAGACGCGGCTGTCATGACCACGGAGTGGCCGCTACAGTCTGTTCCAGCATACCTCAGATAATTAAGCTGGTAACGTACCCCTTTGCTGGAACTCACCAGGCTCTTAAAGGGGCCAGGGCCATGTGGGACGCTATCCCGCGAGTCCTGCGGGCTCTTAAAGGGGCAACGCCCATTGTTCCAGACCTGCCCGTTGTTCCAGACCTGTCCCTTGTTCCAGACCTGCCCGTTCCTGTCTTGGTGGCACCCCCTGCTGCAGCCACTGCGTCCGAGGTCCCAGCGCTGCCTGCTGCTGCCGCTCTGCCCGCAGCACCGCCTGCTGCTACTGCCGCCGCTCCGCCTGCGGTGCCCCCTGCTGGCCGCACCCCTGAGGTTCCTGGTGCAGTCCTGCCTGCAGCCCTGCCTCTGTGTGCAGCTACGCCCGAGGTGCCAGCTGCAGCGCCCCCTGCTGGCCGAGAGTCGGCGGTGCCTGCTGCACTGCCTGCACCGGCCCCATCTCTGGCTGCACCCGAGGCTCTTGCTGTAGCTCCCCCTGCTGACCATGAGTTGGTGCTACGGCGCCCCCAGCTGGCCGTGAATCGGCAGCGCCTGCTGCTACGCCCTCACCAGCTGCTGCTTTGCCCGCAGCGCCCTCGCCTGCCGCTACTGCAGCGCCTGTCCAGCCCGGCTCGCCCGTCCAGCCCTGCTCGTCTGTCCAGCCCTGCTCGTCCGTGGTTGAGGCTGCACCACCTGCAGCCACCCCACCCACGTCCTCGCCGGCCACCTCCCATGGAGAAAAGACTCCTGACCCCCCAGCACTATTCCGAGTCCCCGAGGAGGTCCCGGACAACCAGCACCCGGCTCATTTCTCCGGTGAGGAGGAGGAGCTTGAGTGGGACCCCTCGGGGACCTCCCTATGGACTCCTTCTCCCTTGCCCCACCGTGACCGACGCCCCTCAGGACCCCATCTTTCGGTGTCCCGTAAGGGAAGGGGACACAGGCGTCGGGCCCGGGTCCCGCCCGCCCTACCTCCTAGCTCGCCCATTCGTCCCCTGGCGGTGGCTAGGTGGCTGCCTGCGGGGCCTGCGCTGTCGGTCCGGCGGTCACCTCTGGGCCCTCCCTCAGTTCCTCAGTGCCGGTCCTCGGCCTCGCCTCCGGCTCCATGTCGGCCGCCTCCGGGCCCCCCTGCTTCGGCGGGGCATCGGACAGTGCCTTCACCGGCTCTGGCTTCCCCTCCGCCTGCTCCAGCTTCCCCCTCCTGCCTGCCACCGCCAGTGATCCCTCCTGCTCTCTCCTTGTTCCCTCCGGCTCTCCCTCGTCCCGTTCCCTCCGGCTCCAGCCTCCCTCCCGCCTGCAGCCCCACTGGCCGCTGCCCGTCGCCCACCTGGGCTCCTTCGGGCTCCCCTTTGCCCTCCATCCCTGCCTGTCTGGTCTCCCCTGTCTGCTCCTCGTCCCTTTGTTCCTCCCGTCCCTGCTCCTCGTCCCTCTGTCTCTCCTGTGTTCACTCCTCCCCCTATGGCTCCTTCCTTCCCTCCTGGCCCTTTTGTTCCGCCTGTCGGTGTTCCCCCTGTGTCTCCTTTCCTGGTCTGTCTGTCTGCGTTTCCTGTTCTCTGTCAGGTTCTGTCTTGGTTCCTGTCCTTGTGCTTGTTCTGTGTTTCGGTTTTGTTCCCGGTGTCCCATTGATGTGTTTTTGCTCTTGTTTTTCAGGTCCTGTGGTCCCGGTCTTGTCTCCTTCGTCGCCTCCCCTGGGGGGCGCCCAGAGTGCGCGCCTTTGGGGAGGGGTTCTGTCATGACCTGCTCGTTCGCTCCTCATGTGTGCCACGCCCACCTCGTTACCTCATGTTACTTCCCGATTGTTATCACCTGTTTCCTGTTATTTTCGGCTTGTCTGGTGTATTTAGTCCGCGTCTGAGTCAGTATTCCCCAGATCTGTCATTGATGTTGTCCTGTCTGCTTCGAATAAACCCCGTTTGCCTGTATTTACGGCTTGCCTTGCCTGCTTTCCCGCTCCCCCGGTATAACACTTACATGTGCTTTGTGGAGTTCGAGAAGGCATACGACCGTGTCCCTTGGGGAGTCCTGTTGAGAGTGCTCCAGGAGTATGGGGTGCCAGGCTTCTTTATAAGGGCTATTCGGTTCCTGTATGACCGGTGTCAGAGCTTGGTCCGCATTGTTGGCGGTAAGTCGGACTCGTTTCCAGTCAGGGTTGGACTCCGCCAGGGCTGCCCTAACAGTGGCTCTATTTCAAGGTCCTACTAGATCTATGAAACTGGTCACCCTGTCATTACTACATGAGAAATCTCATTTCAGCTGCTTACAGGCTTGTTCTTTTGGTAATTCCCCACAGCTCATGACCACAGGTGAAGATATGGATGTATCCCTCCCACTTCACAACCACATTTATAAACAGTGCCTACAAAACTGCAGCGACAAAGCCCATCAGCTATCAATCTTATGTTCCCTCTTACCATCCTCTGGTACTCCCCCCCTCATCTGAGAAGAATTATCCACTCATTTTTTCAGAATCATGGACTGAGAATTGGAAGTGCTAATTGTCACCTCTATTGTATGATAGCCCTGAGCAGCTTGGCTATATGCTAGAGATCCTTGTTGTGTGAGTAAGAAGCACAGCATCATCTGCAAATAGCAGGGATGTTCCATCTGCTCCTCCACACTGGACTCCCTTCCAACCACCACAGCCACTGTAAACAGTTTTGATTTTATGACAATGACAGAGACGTTCATTCAGGGCCCAAATGATGAGAATAGCGATAGTAAATGATTGGAGGTGAGGAGAAATACACATATTACTTGCAACTGACACATTAGGCGCTGTCCACACAGCTTTTCACAGTGCTCGTGAAAGCTGCTGGATGGGTGAATCTTATATGGAAAGTTATATTACTGTTTTACACCAAAAACGGCACCCCCCCTTTGTCAGATTAAAGTAATACTAAAATAAATACTGCTATGGGTACAAGAGCAAACGGAACAGTAGCCCTGATTTGGGAGGGAAAAAACACACACACACTACAGACATAGGTCCATTAGTTTGATTGAAGGACCATTCAGCCAATCACAGCGAACATATCAGTTAGTGTCAGTGACGAGGGAACGAGAGCTGCTCCTCTTCGAAGTAAGTTGGCAAAGTACTGTCGTGTTGGATTTGGGAAGAACAATTTTGAGGTACTACAAAGTCATATCTGACACTGCGTCATGCCAGATTAGTAAAGCTAAATTCTCAAAGTCTGTTACAACATCGTAATGCCAGCATTTTCTATAGGTTGGCGCCTTGCATGGCAGCCTCTGCCACCGGTGTATGAATGGGTGAATGTGAGGCATGAGTTGTAAAGCGCTTTGAGTACTTTGGAGTAGAAAAGCATTATATAAATGCAGTCCATTTACCATTTACCTTAATGTAAGCGAGACGAGGTTAATTATCCCTGGTATAGCTCTATGTTGATGTCGTATAGGAGTCAATTTTAGACACACCACCTCAGCAGTATAAATGGTGTTGAAAATTTAGGCCATTTTGTTGCTTTAACAGTATCATTTGCAAGATTTTATTTGCATAGTGTAGATGTAAAGCAAATGCAGAAATACAGGAAGTTGTATATAATTGGTCGTAATTGTCATGCTGGGACAGCGCACGGAGCGTAGACAAGGTGCAGGATGCCAAGAGTCGGGGCAAATACGGGGTTTATTGGAAGCAGCAACACAAAAGGAGCAAGCAACTAAGGGGCTGACATAACAATGACCGGACTGGGAAAACACACGGAAACACGGACTAAATACAAAGGACTAATGACAATAATCAGGAACAGCTGGTCAACACGGGGAATCCACACAGGGTTAATGAGGGGGCGTGGCACACAAGAGGAGCGTACGATCGGGGCATGACAGGACCCCCCCCCCAAAGGCGCGCACTCCGGGCGCACCTAAGGGGAGCAAAGCGACGGGGACCGGGGACACAACAGCACCTGGGGAGACAAAACACAACAACGGGGCAAAGGGAACATTATGGACACAGAACTGGCACAAGGTGGACAATTCAATCAATAAGCCACAAACCACGGGGAACGCAGACAAACACAAAGACACCAAAGACGGAAACATGGGACCCGGGGACACTAATGGGGACAACGGAGGGACCACACCAGGGGGCACACCCACAGGAGGCACATCGGGATGGGAAGGACACAAAAGAGGCACAAAGGAACCAAAAGGGGACAAAGGCACAGAGGGACGGGGAGAAAACACGGGGGCTACAAAGGGACTAGAGGGCACTGAGTGACAAGGGGGAACCACAGGGGGCACAAAGGGACCAGAGGGGAACAAAGGCACGGAGGAATGAGGAGCAAACACGGAGGGCACAAAGGAACTAGAAGGGAATGAAGGTGAAATGGGATGGGGAGTGAACACCGGGGCCAAAGGATCCAAGGGCAGGGGGCAACAGGGAAGTAGGGCACACTGGGGCAGCAGGTTTCTGTGGGGCCGGAACAGGGGCTGAGGGTGGCGAGGAAGCAGGCAAAGGGGCTGGTGGAGATGGTGAGGAGGGAGCCGAGGGGAGAGCCGCAGGCGAGGGGCCTGCAGGCCGTCGAGAGGACGCCGGTGGTCAGGACATGGACGGTGGACAAGGTGCCCTGGGTGAAGCCGGAGCCAGTCACTTAGGCGGAGCCTGGGGAAGGAAGGGGGACTCCGGGAGTCTACCCCGACGTCGGTGCCCCCTTCCTTTCTGGGAGACTGAGAGGCGGCAACCTGGCCATGAACCACCGCGATGCGGTGCCGGCGGTTGGGGTGACCCCCTGGAGGGCTCCACAGCCATGGTCAGGGTGATCCCCGAGGGGTCCCACTCCAGCTTCCATTGTGGAGGAAGGAGCGGGGGTCAGGTCATCAGGGACCACCTCAGGAACTGAGGCCGAGGGAGCAGGGACCGGGACGACTGAGGCCGAGGGAGCAGGGACCAGGGCGACTAAGGCCGAGGGAGCAGGGACCAGGGCGACTGAGCCCGCGTAGGTCTGGACCCTCGTGGGGCGGCGTGTCAGCCACCGGGACTGGAGTCAATGGGCGGAGCCGGGAGCTCGGGCGGCGCCGGGAGCTCGGGCGCGGCAGCCACGGCCGCAGGACCTGGAGCCACGGGAGCCGGGAGCTTGGGCAGCGCAGCTGCGGGCAGAGCCTGGGCGGGGACGTTGGGCACCAGAGAAGGAGCAGCTGCAGGCGGAGCCAGGAGCCTGGCCTGAGCCGCCGCAGTGGGCAGTGCCATAGCAGGAGCCTCGGGGAACTCTGCGGGGGCCACAGGAGCCTCGGGGGACGCCGCCGGAGCCTCGGGAGATGCCGCAGGGGCACAGGAGTCATGGGGAGCTGAGCGGGGAGCTCAGGAGTCACAGGGACCGCTGGGGGCTACACAGGGGACTGGGCAGGAGGCGCAAGAATGGCCTCGGGTGGCGCAGCACAGGAACCTCGGGGGCGAGAACAGGAACCTTGGGGGGCGTTGCAGGTGCCACAGGAACCTTGGGGGGCGCTGCAGGTGCCACAGGAACCTTGGGGGGCGCTGCAGGTGCCACAGGAATCTCGGGAGGCGCTGCAGGCGCCACCGGTACCTCGGGGGGCATGACAGTAATTTAATTATATTGTAATTTGACTGTGATAATTTCCAGAATTTTACTTACCCATCCTAGAAGCCCCCCCCCTCACACACACACACACAGACTTTTAAAAAGCTTGATACGCCCCTGATTGCAGATCCTTAAATGTGATTGTAGACAAGGAACTATGTTTGATATTTTGAGCTAGGCTGCCGGTCCACAGATAACTAAAACTAAAGTAATAAAAAATAGATACAGAAGTATGTAAAATACAAATGCTTTAATAAGCTGATAGCACACAATAAAGTGAGAAATCCACAGGGTATAGAAACTCATCATTACATTGTCATATGGTTCTAAGAAAAGTCTGACTAATAATTTCATTCCGATCAAATGAAATGATTGGATGATTGGCAAAGCATCCTGCCAGTCATTGATTGTTGCCCCTTCAACTAAAGTCACCACTTGCGCACTCCGGTCACGCCCACCAAGCGAGTGTGAGTCTGGGAGAGTGCCACCATTGTGGTACTCAAAAAAATTTCCAAAAGGTTAGCAGGTCTGATATCACCATGAACCCGTCATGACCTGCTCGTACGATCCTTCTGTGTGCCGCGCCCCCTCGTTACCTTGTGTGAAACTCGAATGGGACCCCTCAGGGATTTCCCTGATTACCCCTGACCCAGGTTCAACACCACCAGTCCCTGGCTGGAGGAGGTCCATGATGGCCCGACCCCCACTGAGGGGTCACCCCAACCAGCACTCCAGCACGGTGGATCCCGGTCAGGGCCCCACCTTTCGGTGTTGCATGAGGAGAGACGCCTGCCCTGCCCCCTGGCTCACCCTCGCTCACCTTGGCTGGGGCTCGGGGGGTGCCTGCAGGATCTCCGGCTAATGTTTGGCAGTCGCCTATGGGTCCCGCTCCGAGGGCTCATCAACTGCCTTCAGTCCCGCCTCCGCTGCCTAGTTGGTCGCCTGCGTGTTACCCCACCTCGGCTTGTCCGGTGCCTGCGGCTCCCCTCACTATGGCTCGTCGGTCAGCTATGCCTTTTCCAGCTGTAGCTGCGCCATCGCCTGCTGCGGCTGCTCCTCCCTCCTCGCCTGCGCCGTGGTCCTCTTCGACTTCCTCCTCGCCTCTCCTGGTACCCCCTCCGACTCTCTCCTCACCTGCTTCACCTGTCCCTCCGCCTGCCTCCTCGCCCCTGCGAGGTCTCCTTCAATTCTGGCCTCACAGTTGCCTGCGGTCCCTCCAGCTGCCACTCCTTACCTGCTGCGGTTCCCTCGGGCTCCCCATTGTCTGCTGACTTCTGTTTTTCCACCTCCTTCCTTCGTCCCTCCTATGTCTGCTCCTCGTCCCTCAGTGTCTCCTCTGTTCACTCCTGGTCCTTTTGTTCCTCCAATCTCTGTTCCCTGTGTCTCCTTTTCTGGTTCGTCTGTCTGCGTTTCCTGTTCTGTGTCAGGTTCTGTCCTGGTTGTTGCCCTTGTGTCTGTTTTGTGTGTCCGTCCTGTTCCCGGTCCCTCCTTGATGCTCCATGCATTTGTCTTCCAGGTCCTGTGTCCCCAATCCCGTCTCAACCTTTGCTTGCCTTGAGGCACGCCGAGAGCTCTGTCATGACCTGCTCGTACGATCCTTCCGTGTGCCAAGCCCCCTCGTTACCTCCCATGAAACCGTGATTATTCCCAGCTGTTTCATGTTATTTCCGGCTTGTCCTGTGTATTTCAGTCCGCGTTTGAGTACGTTTCCCTAGGTCTGACATTAATGTTGCCTGTGAGTGAAGTCTTTGTCCGGTAAATAAACCCTGTTTGCCTGCATTTACGGTTCCCATTGCCTGCTCGCCTACACTTGCCATAACCTTCATACAATCAAAGAGAAAATTTCCTAAACTCAGTCCATGGGATACATTTTTGAGATAATTAAGTAAATGTTATTTTCCGAGTTTCTTAATTTATTATTCATTTTACCTGTTGCCTGTTTTTTGTTTTGTAGTGTTTCCTAGTGTTTTCTGTTCCATTAATAAACCCCTGTTGAGTTCCTGGAGCTGCCAGTGGGTCATCCATCTTCCTTCCTGCCTGCACCTGTCGTGGCTTCAGAGGATACAGAGTGGGGAAGCAATAGAAACTCAGAAAACACCACGATGTCAATGACAGTACTGGGGAAAGACTAACAGGGAAGCACTTAAATACATGGACTCAATTAAACAAGACTAGACACAGCTGGTAGCACGGGGATTCCACTAGTGGTTAACGAGGGGATGTGGCACACAGGAGGAGCGGACGATTGGAGCAGGAATGAGGAGCGGACAATTGGGGCACGACACACCATGCCTCGCCCCCATGCTAGAGACTCCCGAGTCTGTGACAGGTCATCAGCGGTTTCATCTCAGAAACTACAACAAACAAAAAAAATAAATGATCAAGTGAGTTTTGAAAATTTGCTCTTCAATTTTGAGGATTTCATCCACAGTCCCACTACCAGGCCAGAATTAATTTGGGTCCTCCTGAATTCAATGTTCAACCTTCAACTTATGAATGTAAATCAACAAAGAAGACTGTGTTGTTCTTAGTTGTATTTGGTACAATCTTAAGTAACATTGATACAAATATGCACACATATGCTGCTAACAGAGCTCAGCTGATGCTGGAATGGGGGGAAGATACAGATCTCTGGTTTATAACAAGCAGGCAAACGGCAGTACTGGGGTGACGGTACCCAGTGCCCCTCCAATTAACTCTCATAGATGGATGTCAAGAGCTATTTTTCACCAAAATTGAACCTGTCTCACCCAGTTCCTCAGAGGCGGTTTGACTCGTGCCTTGCTACAAACATACAGGCCTCCATGTGCCTCATTAGGGAGTGTCCAACATACGTCATTCAGTTTCCTCCTTAACTACCACCAACAGACTGGGCAAGAAGCCATCTATGTCTGAAGAGTTTGCATTTTCCTTAAGAAATCAACAAGAACCATGCAACAGTTCCACACCTACTGCTGACAAAAAGCACAGCGGGTGTGTGTCTCAGTAGGTCAGGATGCTGTGCTTGGCACAGTACAGTTTCAAAATTCTTAACTGGCTGATCAGTTTCACCACTGGGCCCTTGAGCAAGGCCCCAACAGCTCCAGGGACTGTCGGACTGATTTGTCAATTTGTGAATCACTTTGGATAGAAGTGCCTGCTAAATAAATAAATATGAAGGTGTCCTATGGAATTTTAGTTTTATATAGTAAGCATTTTTTTACCTGAAGAACCAATAAAAGCAGTACCTTTGTCTTTCCATCAATGTTTCTTTTTTGTGAGGGAGAGATTTAGACAGGGGTGGCCGAGCGGCTTTCCAAGAGAGCCACATCTGATATTGTACACAGTTCAGTCAATAAATCCACAATTAAATAATATAACCAAGCACAAAATCACACTTAGCTGAACAGAACTTTAAATTCTTTTATTTCACTGAAACTCTTCAACAAGTCGCCTGTAGCACTGTGAAGGTGTGTTAAAATATTCCACCATGCCTGGGGCTTCCAGTCGACCCCCTGAGGATTTTTTGTCCCTGCTCCAGAGTTTTTGGTTCCTGTCCTCCACTGTCCTATTGCATTCTTTTTTTCTTCCTTATCTACTTCTCTCTTTCTCTATTTCATGCACCATTGTGTTTAAATGATGTAGTAATGGATTGCCACACACTCTTGTGAATTGCCTTGGGGCATCTCTTTTGTGAATGGCGTATATAAAAATAAACTGAATTTAAAATACAGACCCCTGCCTCACCAAACATGTCATTCATCCATCCATCCATCTATCTATCTATCTGTTTCTTATTTTATTTTTTTAAATTTATTTTATTTATTTGTTTTTACTTTGAGGCATAAAGTAAAACTACTGTAACTTATATGTGCATGCCTCCTCACCCTCCTCAACTACCCCTCAAACATTGTTCACAATTAGGTTATTTTAAATACACAGGTCTAGAAATATTTCACCTTATTACAGGGTTTCATACCCATATTATGTTACTTTGTTGCTCTGGCCCAGCAAGTAGTGCTTCTGCCTCACTCCTCCTGACACGGGGGTTTGCATCCTGGCTCCATTGTGTGTGATGAAGTTTGCATGCTCTCATGATGTTTTTCTGTGTGTCTATGCAGGTATCCCCAGTACTTAACCTGAAAATCATAAGGTCCCAGTACGTGAAGAGCTTATGAGAGTAGAGCGGTACAAGACTGGTGCAGGTTCCAGAATGCGTATAAAACATAGTGCTGAAAACATGATGTATTTTTAAGAATAAATTTAAACCAATAAAGTATGGTTTAATTTAAATTGTGTGAACATTGGTCTGTAAATTAAAAATCACACTTACCTGATTTTATTTTTTTTTTTAAATGTTTTTTTTACAGTTTTTCTCAGTCGCTTTGGTGCGTTTCTCAGAACACTATTAACATTTGCACAGCAGTTAGTGCATTTCTCA
>JAODJU010004585.1:0-10116 GCA_026776725.1 Gnathonemus echidnorhynchus
CCCATTGAAATGAATGAGCGGTCCCCATAAGGATATGTTTACCCTACATGTGCGTGTGTGTGTGTGTGTGTGTGTGTAGTGGCACCAGCAGTATTATTTTTAGTAAGCTTTGCTATAAAATAATAATATGTTTTGTGACACCACGAATGCACAAGGATCCACCCAGAAAGGATAATCAGAACCAAGTCACTGGATAGCAACTGCCATATCTCCATGGGTGGCCGTAAAACTGCTGGTGAGGAATGCCAACAGGATGGGACTGGTAGCCTCTAAACACCCAGAAAGGGAGGGGGGAATCACCTTTCCCAGTACAGCTCAAAACATGCATTATGGGTAGGAAGAGCTCTGACCATAAACTAACCTGAGGACGATTGCCCAGAGGGCACTGCCACCTCCCGTCTGAACCCCAGGTGACCTAGGATTATTGGCTGTCTGCTGAGGAAAGGATCCAATTTTCCTTCCTTGGCTGACCTCAACCTCCCCACTCCCTGCCCTTGCTAGTTTTTCTCCCATTTTTTCCTTCAATAAATGCCTCTGTGCTCCGAACCCATGGTAGTTACTGGAGTAAGGCAGTTTTAAATACCGAAACTGAGGAAGCAGCACATATGTTTGCCTATATACACGGTAGGAATTTTACACAAGAAGGTTTGTTTTCAATGCATTTTTGGAAATGCATGAAAGCTTGAAATCTCTGACTCTCTGTGATTTGGATTAGACATGTTAATCAGCTCAGTTAGATAAGTAGGGCTCCAATCTTTTAATGCTTTTCAATAATTAAGGTTAAGAATCTTCCATCCATCCTGAATTTAACAGGAAGGACACCAGGAGACACTAGAAAAAATATGATGTGGTTATAATGTAGTTAATATTTTCCACACTGTAAAATGGATTACGCAGTGATGAAATAACCTAAAGAATGTACTTCCACTTTTCATACACAAATACTCAGTGCAGAGTCTTTTACAGTGAGCTTGGAATCTGAGAACACCGAGCATATGGCAAAGAACACTTCAGATGGGATGTCAGTGGATGCAGAGTCCACACTAAGAATGTTTTTAGAGAAACCAATTCATGTAACTATCTCTCAGTTTAGTTAATGAACAAAACACCAGCACATACCGGTCTTGAAATTGTTACACTAGCACACATTTACTGACATCACATCATCAGTATCGGTTTTATGCCAACATGAAGATTATTTAATATTCTTTGACTGTAAGACTTTTATAAAACACATTATATTTATGTTTTAGCTGTGTTTGTAATAATTTTCATGAATTTCTATGTTGTTGCAGTAACATGTTATAATATCTCTAGGCATTGCAACAGACTAGGCAGCTGCAGAAAAATGACAAATTAATGTTGAATATTAAGACAGTGCCTTAGCTTTTCAATACTGATCAGCTATAGGAAGTAAACTTAGGATAAGACATTAACATGGATGATAAAGCACATGTTAAAAGAACAGTTCTGTGTCAAAAATGTTTCTAGCTGACTGCAAAACTTTGAGTTGAAGTCCACAAAGTTAAGGACTGCCATGATATTTTTATTCATAATGTTACCTTCCAGTGGAGTTTTCACAAGTTTTACAGACAAGCCATTTATAATCCGTGATGTTAAGAAAACAACCCAATAAGTAATATGAACAGTGTCTGAATAAGGTGTAGATTTGAGCAAATAAATGAAATCATCAGCACATAAATGAAAACTCATTTATGAAAACTTAATTTTATCACTGATACATTAAATTGAAAGTTACAATTGATCTGCTGTCTTATCTCCTACCTTACACCCTACAACAAAAATAATTCTTGTGCATTAAAAGTTTATGAAATTTGTTTGAATTCTTAATGTATTGTTCTTTAGCAGATTCATATTTTTTTAATTGGAAGCCCCTATTTTGTATATGTTGATTGCATTACTTGGAACATTCATTTGGACTTATTTTATAGCTTAGTATAATGTGTTCCAGCCTCCTTGCTTTACAGTTATACAGTAGACCATCTTTTAATCGCTACATTATTGGTAGTGGGCTGGACCTGTACCGAATTGCTGTGAAATTCAATGATACTAATGATAACCATCAATATTCGATTTACCTTCCTGTTTGCTGCCATATGGGTTGTGTTTGTGATCTGCTCTTTCTGGGTTTATAGCCTTAAAGCAGGCCTGCTTGTCAGGATGCTGCTCTGTGGCAGTGTCAGGCTCTGGGCAGAGTACAATGCTGGCATCTGGCACTGGATGTCACTTGTTCAGGAAGCAGGTGTCTCCAGTTTCTCCAGTTGCTTTCTATTTAAGAGGCAGGAAAAATAACAGAAGGGAGAGAGGACTAATATGGAAAACTATGGGATAACTATGAGAAGGACTAGGATAAGTGAATGCCATTACAACCTTGAAAAACAAGTTGTGTGAATGTGTGTCCATTTGAGTTTGTATCTCTATATAGAATCATTGGCACAAAGGAAAGGTAACATAAGCAGTTACTTTAAGTGACGTTTGGAAAGGATAAACAAGGAAGTTTTATGACAATAGCAATAATCAAAGATGGCCATTATACTACCTTGTGCCACACGTAATTAAATTAATTTCCTTTTTCAATGTAATTTCACTGGTATGGTGTCTACTGTTATATTTACAAATTATGAAACCAAGTATAATATGCAGCCCCAGCAAAACAATGTATATTCAATTAAATGAATGTTCCTAAATATATATACTGTATATGGAAAAAATAGATCAAACAAATACCTCTGCATTCAACATAAGTGGGACTATTCGCTTTGCACTTATAGCACATAGGTGATTTTATTTTTCTTTCAAACAGTTATTTATCTTCCTGGTCTTTCTGCGCACCTAAGGTACACCTATAGGGGTAGAATATGATGAGGTCTGTTGTTCTTAATAATTACTGTTAAATACAGTCTACATCTACATTGTATGTATGCATATTAGTGTCAGGTTATGCTTTTGCAAACAGATATTACACTCCAGTAAAGGTCAACATTTAAAGTGTAAAACTATGGGTCATAGACACAAAAAGGAGGAAGACACAAAGTAATTTACATTCAAGATTCCAGATTGGTTTATTGTCAATACAACAATATACACAGTATACAGTATATTGAAATGTCGTTCCACATAGGTCCCACATGGTGCTTTATAAAGATTTAAAAAATACCCAAAAAATATAAAATAGAAGTTTCACATAAATAATAAATCTAACTAAATTTTTATGAATAGAATACAAAGTGGTCATGTGCAATTAGAGTTCAAGTGAAAAAGACAAAGACGTGCCAGTTATAACAAGTGCATATTTGGCATGAGGCAGACATATTTGAGCAAATATTCAATTGAGGTGTGCAAATAAGCATAGTGTGAAAGTCCAGTTTGTAGTGTTGTGGGTTTAACGTTCAACATATCAACTTTGGTGGCAGTGAGTTGAGAGCTCTGACTGCTTGAGGAAAGAAGCTTTTGCAGTGTCTGGCAGTTACAGTTATAATGCTGCAGAACTGTCTTTAATAACTTAAAGTTGTGCACAAAATCAGAAGCCATCCGCTCAGTAGTTGACCTTCATCTTATTTATATATTGTGTTAGAAAGCAATGGCACAAAACAGATATCTCTGAATTGCACCAACATTCTTCATTCTAGTGGAGATAACCATCACGCCAAACCTCACTCTGCCTGAAATGTGAAACTGGGAGGCGAATGTCACTTTGGTGGCCCTACCCGCAGCAGGCCTGTCTCACAATTGAAACTGACTGAAATAGCAGCATCCAGGAATAAAATCCTAATTATAAATTCCTTGAGAAAAGCAAGAGGCATCAAAACTAGTCACTGAGGGTCTCATGGGTGTCCAACAGCAGTTTTGATTTTGCGTGTTGTCACAGAGGGTATGCTACACACTGTCTTGCTTTTAGATCTGCCTTTTTTCCAAAATGAGCTCTGATGGTGAGCCTGTCTTTATCTATCAATATCCTGGCCATTAGGGCTTTTCTTACCTGGGTGACATATAATATCCTTTCATTTTTTAAATAATTAAAAAGATAATAATTTTGGCAACATTTTCACAAAGCTAGCAGAGTAAAGCTTTACCTTATGAAATATGCAAAAGAAAAGAGTTCCAAAATAGGTTTAAGAGCTTTAAGCATAGTATAATATATATATATATATATATATATATATATATATATTTGGTAATACATCAATCCCTTACTATTTCCACAAAACTTCTAGGAATTCTATTCTTAAAAACCTAGTATCCTAATTTCTGTAATGACTATATTTTGCTAAAATTTTAATTTGAATCAATTTTTTAAATACACCAAAGAAGCAAAGATCTATCTGGTTCTGGTAGTACATTCATTTTCCTTTTGATAAAATGGCAATTTTCTGCAATGCATCAATTCTTTCTGCAAATCAAAACAAATATGACATACAAATAAAAGAACATGTCACATTTCTAATCATTCTGAAGTGTTTGTTTAAATAAATAAAGTTTGGCTTATTGCTTTCACAGAGACAACAGCGAACTCTGTTTTGAGGAGGCTCTGCAAGCACTCTGACAAAAAGAAAAGCATTAAGGACACCCTCTGTTAACAACATACTATTTATTCAGATATAAGTAATACATATCATTTGAGTTAAAATACACCAACTGAGAATCACAAGATATATTAAAAAGACTCAGAAATAGATGTAGAATGGCTTTATTGTCATTACGCTTTTCTTGCACAATGAAATTTGCAGAGCAATCCATAGGATGTATCTAATTATCACAAACATAAATAAAATAAAACATACAGTTAAAAGAAAAGGAAAACATCCTATCTAAATATTAATATAAACAGATGTGCATTGTTTTGCCAAGTTATTGCACAGTATTCACAGTTGTTTTGTATTGCAATTTTTTTTCATAATATTACACAGTTATTTGGTATTGCACAGTTTTCATAGTATTGCACAGTTATTGAACCGAGTGAGTATTGTTAGGTTTGTCTGAATGGAGTTCAGTTCAGTGATGGCTCTGGGAAAAAGTGCAGGTGCAGGTATTTAGGGTCCTGTCCAACAAATCCATCGTGAGTGAGGCATTATAATTCTTCATATTTATTACACATCCTATGTGAAAATAAGCAAAGCGTAAAAAATGAACAAGATTTTACATTTCTACATTTTTTACAAACCATTTCATTCAGTAGCAGAAGGTTTTAAAATCAAAAAATGAAGAAGCTTGCAAATTTTTAAATCAATCTTCCAAGCAGGACATTTGAAGTCTTCATTTTATGGACTGCCTTCTTCAAATAAAATCACAGGTTTTCAATGTGCCGTGCCATCGAAATGATTAAAAACATTAAAAACATTGATTTTGTGTTCTCAGGACCATTTCTGAGCAGATTTTGATGCATGTTTTGGACCATTAAGTTCTTTAGAGATCTGTTTATGGCCTCATCTCAACCTCTTGGCAAATGCAGCTAGGTTTTGGATTAAAATATCCAAGTGAAGAGTAGAGGTCTTTGATCTTAACAAAAAGCTGGGGAACACTAGTAACAAAATAGCCCCAAAGCATCAATCCACCCTCCACATTTTACTGTGGGTATAGGGTACTTTCTTCTGGTATGCAACCCTCCCTTGATGACAACCATGTAAATGTTGCATATGAGTTCCACTTTGGTCACATCTGATCAAAACACTCCAGTCATAGTTCCAATAACAAAGTTCAGATACTGCAATTAGTGGGTTGTGTTCAGTAAGGGCTTCTTTTGTGCAACTCTTCCAAAGAGCTAATGGAGTGGCATCAGAGGTAGCATCAAACAGTTAGTTTTGAGACTTGATAACTTCCACTAAAGGTTCCACTAAACTGTACAACTCTGAAACTGGAATCCTTGGTGTCATGACCTGCTTGTGCGATTCTTCCATGTGCCACGCCCCCCTCGTTACCTCATGTGAATTCCTGATTGTTCTCAGCTGTTCTTCATTTCCGTCCTTAGTCATGTGTATTTAAGTCCACATCAGAGTTTGTATCCTCAGATCCGTCATTGACATTTGTCCTGTGTTGTTCCCCGCTTTGTTAATAAAACCCTGTTTTTTGGACTCCCGTCTCTCGGATCTGCTTCCCCGCTACCCAATCGAGCACTCAATGTGACACTTGGGTTCTTCTTTGCTGCCTTCGCCATCTTTCTCACTGCGGGTGGGGACAATACTCACATATTAACAATTGTTCCATAGTTCTGAAACTTTTTGATTATTACCCTGAGTATGTATATTGGTATTTAAACTATTTTTGTATTTTTAATATTCATTTCCTGATTTGTGTAGGGCATGGCATGACTGCTCAGTGGGTAACACTGTTACTTCATATCTCAAGGAGTCCTTGAGAGTCTATGGTTGTGTTTTCTCTTGGAGCTGTAAAATTTCCTCGACATGCTGCAGTTTCATCCTGCAGCCCAAAGACATGTACTTAGGCTCATTAGTGTCTCTGAATTGCCCATATTGTGTAAATGCATTTATTCATTTGCCCAGCAATAGACTGGCATCCCATCCAGGATATACCACAGGATTGTATCCTATTCTGCTTGGGATAGACTCAAGGCCCTTAATGCCCCTGACCAACATAAGCAGTTGGAAGATGGATGGATGAGTGATCTGTGTAACTCAATAGCCATCTGTCTCTTTTTAGCTGAGAGCTCTTTACACATGATGTTGAATGACAAATGAATTTTACATGCATACAGCCTCATATCAGAGCCCCAGGAACACAGGAACTGATGAAAGGTAGCAGTATAGTGTCTTATTTTGTTGGGTCAAGACAGATAATGCTTCTGTTTGGGGTGATTAGTGGCCACCAGCCATATCCTGCTAGCGTTTCTAACTGTGAGTTACTGTGTGCAATTGATTGGCTGTTGTTTGTGCACAAAGGATTTCATCCATTTTTCATAACCAGCCTGGAGGTTATCTGAGGAAGTGCATGGCGCAAAGAATGGTCCATCACAGGGTACCCACACACAATGGGCAATTTAGAGACACTAATTCACCTATACATATTTTTCTAGACTGTATGATCTGTATGGAAGACAGGGAGAATGTGGAAATTCCATGTACGTCCTGATCTTGCCAAATGGATGTGTCCCTGGGACAAGGGAGGAGCTTCCATTTCACTTCTTTAAGCAATTGCAGTCTTCATTGTATGACATCACCACATTCATTAAACCCAGTGTTTTCCATTAACAGGTAAGGTACACAGATTTCGGAAGTACCTGTTTTATTGTCCATGTCTTTTGTTAAGATACATGCTACAGATAAACATAGACAAAACATATATGGAATATGCTTACCTGCAAAGGCTGTACGGAGTAATGTAAGGGTGCGTCTTTAATTCATAATGATAATAATAGCAATTATTATTATAACAACAGGGATTGAACTAGCAACCTGCTGATCACAAGCACAGAGGCTTAGGTTGCTAAGCCACACAACACTGTTGGCTAGACAGCTGGAAGCCTGGAGTTTGAAAATTAGAAAAGAAACAGACCAGCGTGGTGATGTCATACAAAATCTGTGATTGGTTGAAAAACTGAAACACATGCCCCTCCCTTGTTGAGCCAGAGACACATCCAACTTGTATAATCACTTGTATAATCACAAAACAGGGGGCTATGCTGAAACTGCTAGCCCTGGGGGTATGAAGTGACACTCCTGTCCACTGAACCACAGTGCCACCTATAACAGACTACGCATCAGTTACAAAGCCAAACCCAGGGTTCTTCCTGTATTCCCTCCATGTTCTGCTCTAGTTTTCCCACATGCTCAGTTCCCTTAATGTACTACGGTTTTCTCCCCCAAATTAAAATCATGCATTTAGATGAATTGGTAACACTAAATTGTGAATGTGTGTATGTGCATAGACATTTATACGGTATGTTGGACTGCCATCCTATCCAGGGTGTCTTCTGTCTTATGTCCTTGCTGTTGTCAGGCATACTGTAGGTTTAGGGATCCACAACCCAGTACTGGGTAAGCACCTGAAAGATTGAAGGATAAAAGAAAAATGACAGAAAAACAAGTAACAGAAAAGCTACAATTCCCAGTAACACTCACCAATATGGCAAAAAACAGATACCTTGATGGCTATAAATATACATAACACTGGTGACTAAAAATAATTTCACCACAACCTAAAGCCACCAATTTTATCGTTAAATATTAAAAAAATCAGATTTTTGAGGACAGTTGCTACCTTGTCAGAAAGAGAATGCAAGACAATGTTATCTTTGAAAACAGGCATATGTAATGTTCATAAAAGACTGGCCTCTTTAGTATGCAAAGATCTCAAAAATATCCATTGAAAGTACACTTTGAATAGTGTTAGGCAGAATTGCAAAGCGGAATCCTTTCAAGCTTTACATTGAAAGAGTATGGGTTTGTCAAGCTGCATATTAATGATAAAGAGGACCTTAGTAAACATCATGGCCACTATAATACATAGAGAATGACATGTTTTTTTTAAACTTTTTTTTTGCATTTCCTAGCACCAGTAGCATTATAGGAAATGCAGGCATAATAAGTTTAAAAGTTTATCAGAACATTTCAAGAGAACCAACCTAGCACCTCTGCTAGAAGACTCAACATGGATTAAAAATAGAGAATCCATCATGACAAAAATCCCTGCTGTGGACTAAGAAAAAAACTGGTGGGACTGGAGACATTCTCCTAGGAGAAATGGTCAAAAATCCATAATCCTTGTTGACATTGCCTGATAAAACAGTACCGGGAGTGTCATCTCAGGGTTTTCAATGCAGACATGCCGATTCCTGTGGTGAGAATAGTAATTCCAGTGCTGAAATTTTTGTGGCTTTTTTAAAAAACAGAACAGGACAGGTGTGCAATATAACACATTATTGTTGCAGTAGTTTAATTTACTACTGTTATTGTCTTAAACAAAGATTTTGAATAAACAAAGCAGTTACTTATATTTATTTAAATGGGATTTCTAATTAGGTATTACATGTATTCTTATGCAATTTAGAAACGTACTGTTAATGTAACAACTGTCAGTAATGTATTTTTTCCATTCTTAGTGTAATAAAAATCAATAATGTCGTAACCAAGAAAAAATGTAATAACTTATTACATTATGGGCAAAAAGTTATTACGTTATTGATTCAGAAAATACATTATCTACTTGTATTACATTAGGAACGGAAAAACTACTGTGTTATTGCCAGTTATTACATTAATGGTAGTTATTACACTATTGGCTGCCACATGAAGGAAACCCATGCAACATTAGCCTCGAGCAAAGGAGAGTAAACGGGGACATGATCCAGGTATATAAGATTCAGCCAAATGGCTATTTCAATATTAGTTTAAATACTAGTACTCGTGGCCATAAGTGGAAATTAGCAGGAGAACATCTTAAAACAAATTTGAGGAAGCACTTCTTTACACAGCGTGTAGTTAGAGTATGGAATAGTCTTCCTGCTAGCGTAGCGGAAGCTAAAACCCTGGGTTCCTTTAAATCAGAGCTAGATAAGATTTTAACAACTCTGACCTATTAGTTAAGTTCTCCCCAAATGAGCTTGATGGGCCGAATGGCCTCCTCTCGTTTGTAAATTTCTTATGATCTTATGTTCTAACATAAAAAATGAACATACACACCACAGTGGGGGGATTCAAACCTGCAGCACAGTGGAATTATAGTATTTCCTGTATACTATGCCAACTCTTCTAGATTCCTACTGGGACTAAATCCACATATTAAAGCATGCAAACATCTGGCAAATTAATACATTCATATTTTTTACACATACAGTATGTTGCATTGTTTCTGTTATTTTTTAAATCAAGATTCACATATTGAGGTTATTTTTTATTTTAGAAGCTCAATTATTACTTTACATTAGTTTACACTGAAAAGAAACAGAGAAACATTGCTAATCAGTACTAAATACTGCTACTGTGTTATGCATGACCAAAAATTAACTTCTTTAACAATTATCACGTCTTTAACAATAAATGAGCAACTTCGAGGTATATATAGCAACAAGTGTGCTTCAAGCTCTGGTTTGGATTTCTTCTCTGCTAGTAAGGTAGGACTCTGTCTTTGTTTACTTTCTGTCTT
>JAODJU010004586.1:0-10107 GCA_026776725.1 Gnathonemus echidnorhynchus
GTTCAGCAGCATCACACCCCAGCACAGCAGAGTCCAGTGCAGTCACATGAGTACCAGAATCGACAACAAGCACAAACAACAAACCAAAATGTGCAGGAGGAGATGGCCAGGTGTCTTTAATTTTATTTGTGGTCATATGTTGAACTTATTTGATGGAGAAGTGAAGTGACATACATACTGCCAAGTATGGTGACCCATACTTGGAATTCGTGCTCTGCATTTAACCCATCCAACATGCACACATACAGCAGTGAACAGACACCCGGAGCAGTGGGCAGCCATTTATACTCTTCTGTTAACCTCCTAAACATGCAGGTCATTTCCTGGCTTCTTTACAAAAAGGAAAGGCAAAAACCGCTTTTCACCCTTACAAGCCACTCCAGGGAAGCCGAAAGTCTGTAAGATATTCAGTGTGTATGTATATTTGGTGAATAAGGGCTGTACCAGCACGCCTTCTGCAGCTGAAGAGCAGGAGTTGAGCCAAGCAGGGCTGGGGAAGAGGTCCCTCACTTTGACGGATGATATGAGCCATGCAATGGTATTGCAACCACTCTTTTAATTGAAATTAATCATCATTTTGGCATTACAGTACACACTATTATTAAACTTGTAAATGTAGTTATTGTGATGCTATTACTATACAAAACAATTTAAAGTATTATACTGTTATTTGTTTTATTATACTACCATTTTTTTTAAACCTCCTTTTCCCATTTCTGTTATAAATTTCTCAGGTAAATAAAATTCTCATTGAAGAATATCCCAAAATGGAGGGGGTTGAAGGGTGGTTGTTCTACAAGGCTTCAGGTGCATACCATTTTCAAACACCTTTCATTTTGATGGTGCAGGTACACCAACATTCAAAATTCTTTCTCTCACTTTCTGTATATGCAGGTGGCCACGGTAGAAGAAAATTGCTTGCCATTCCTCCTGATGTAGACGGTTATACAGGTAGACTGATTCGCAGTGTTTCGGGTGCTGGGAAGACGACCATGTACATTGTTCCACTGCAGCAGGACCTTGATCTTACTCCACTGCCATCTGATGCCACTGAATTTCAAAAAATGCCTAAGGCTGCATGCCGAGTGTGCAAAGAAATCATGCCTCTGCATATCCTAGCATTGCACGTCGAGGATTGTATGGAGTCTGCAGCAGATGATCATGAGGTTAATGCATATAACAGAGAAGATATTGCAAAACAATACATATATTTGGTAATTAATGGTTAAATATCATCACATTGTTTTTGTCTATGGTAACACTATTTCCTAACACATAAAATCTCAATATATCTGTATAAGTGAAGAGTAAAATATACTCCTAATGATGCTAAATTTGAATTTGACTTTAGGAAGCAAGAATTAAACCCTGTATCATAATAAGATAATAACATCATAAAGTGCTTTCTGTTTCTCGGATGTTTTTAAGACAATTGAGATCATACTGTATTCTGCTTGCAAAAAAGTGTCCAGGAATTTTTATCGTAACGTATGTATGTCGTAGCATTGATTATTTCTCCTATGTATTTATGGATCCAGCTGTTTGTTACTTTACAGGACTGGCAAAGTGAGGTCCAGGTTCTTTCTGTCACAAACTCACCACTTGTGCCCCCTAACAAAGAGTCCAGAGATTGTGGTCAGGTAATGATTTTGAGCTGATATCTTGAAAAATATGTGAAATTGCACAGAGACCCGGTGCAATTGATTTGAATATATGTTGTCTACAGGATAGAAAGGAATGCCCTATATGTTGTGGCTGCTTTCCATCAGATGAAATTGTTCTGCATGCAAGCCTGTGTGGTGAAAGGTTTGCTATTCTATCATGTTATTATATACATTTTATTTCACAACATATTGTCTGTGTTAAAGCTGTGTCTCCTTGTAATATAATATAATAATCTACAATGTACTATATCAGTAATTTGGGATTCATTTAAATATAATTTGCATCTTTGTTTTGTCTTATCCTTCATAATGCACAAGAAACACTGTGATAGCACAAGAGTGTAATGGCAAGGTCACTCAGTGGGCATCTAGGTTTACAGATATGTCCAAAATAACATCAGTAGAATGCTTTTTTTACCATTGTTTTTCAGGTGTGCTGAAACATAAACATTGATATATTTTACTGGTAAATTGAAAGTTTTAATGTACTTTTGTTGACCCTTTTCAGTCTACAGGACATGTTGAACTACAGTACAGACAGCTGTGTGCTACGCGAGGGAAGCTTATCTATGGCTGACATGTCTAGGTGTTTTTTTTTAATTGTTTTTTATTTTTTTCCATCAGTCATTTGTTTACTTAAGATGTCATTAAATTCAAAGATAAGTAATTTTTTTGCTGCTTTTTAATAGTGACGATGATGTACTCCAGTGGCTTGCAAGCCAAGTAGATGCAAGCAAATATTTTAAGATCTGCATCACCCGGGCCAACCTTTTCCAAAGAGGCCTAATTCAGTGGCAGAGACAGAAGAAGGCCTCACCCGTCAACAAACTCCATGTGACTTTCATTGGCGAAGCTGGAATCGACACTGGAGCATTAAGCAAAGAATTTTTGACTGGTAATGTATATTTAGGACAATCTCTGGCACCAAACACTACTGAAATCAGGTTCATAGGTGCAGTATTTTTTATTTACTGAACTGTGTTTTCTGTCATTAGTTATTGTATTTAGAAATGATGCATGGAATTGAGAGGCGACTGTTTGAGGGCAGTGGCAAGAAGGGAAAGAGTCCTGTCTACTCGATTTGTAATCTAGAAAATGGTTTCTACAGGTTTGCATTTTATAGTTGTCCTACATTATGCAGTTTATGCAAGTAAAAGTACAAAGTTGCAATTACAATGTCTGCACTGTTTGTTGATGACATGCAGAACTGCAGGAGAAGTGTTTTCTGTCAGCCTAGCTCAGGGTGGCCCAGCACCATGCTTCTTCAGAAATTGGTGTTACCAGTTTCTTACAACAGGGGACTTTGATGCTCTGCAGCTGACCAAAGATGATGTGGATGATCTTGAATATGCTTTACTCATAGAAAGGGTGAGTACATCTGCTATGAACAGCCGTGCAAAACCATTAAAGGCTTTTCTTAATGTACAGTATTTCATTGCTATACTGTTAATGCATTTGTTGTCATTTTAGGTGGAGGCAGCAACTGATCTGACACAGTTCACAGATGAAATCGTGAGTTGTGGTTACACGGGTTTGCTTAAGTTGGACCAAAAGGACAGTATCATAAGGTCCGTACTTATTTTCCAGAGAAACAATTTTTAAATAATTAATTTTGTTGCACACAGTATCAGTAGCCACTTTAACAGCATAGTTTTTAGAAATGCAGCATTTGAACTTAAAATATAAATTTGTACAGCCTTGTCTTAGTCTTAATTTAGTTGTGTGGAAAATTACATATTTCCCTTTATTTAGTCTTCCGCAAAACTTTGTTCCCTGTTCTCAATAGAGCCGTTGTTCTGCATGCTACAATGCGTCTGACTCCCATGCTTCAGCAAATTAGAAATGGGATGAAGGTCTACAACCTTCTGGATGTGATTGGGAAACATCAAACTCTCTGCTCAAACCTGTTTGTCCCCAAAGAGGATGATGACAGAGTAAGGATGCTGGGCATTAAATCATCCTGATTTGCTTTACTGCTATATACTTGATAATAGTCTTAGAAACCCTACAGGATGTAGTAGTAGAGCTGTATCTCTTCATGATTGATACTATTATTTTTTGGGACTTTCTGTTATTGCTTTACTTAACCTTTTTTGTTTTGGAAGAATACAAAGTCATATGTAAAGTGGACTGTGGTCTTTCTCTGTGTTGCTATCTGTGTAGTCAACCCTCCTCCTTTTTTTTTTCTTCTTCCTTTTGCCCCACCACCCCAGCCGGATGCTGATTACATAATGAGTATCCTAGTCCCTGAGCTGAGTGAGAAGGGAAGTCCAAGGCAAGCAAGAGAACATGCCATCATCAACTTCCTCCAGGACTTTCTACAAGACCTGGAAATCACAGGTTTGACTTAAACTGTCTTTATCACATGTTGGAGTACTATACAAATTTGCCATGCAAACAGCTGTTACCTAAAATGAGTAGAGCAGAATGTGATTCCATGTACATGACCTACATTTGGTTCTCAGTCTTTGATTAGGGAGCTGAATATTAGCACTCCACCAAAAAGGACCATCAATATATTTCCTTTTAGAAACATTAATGTTGTAGTTAGTGGCGGGTGGCAATGCTTATGGCAAAATGGTCCAGGTTTTGAACTTCACTAGAGACCTTTCTGGACTTTGCCCTCCACAGCTCAAAGACATAAGTCATAGATTAAAAAGATTTCATAATGTATATCTGTTATTCTTTTGCATAACATTATTCTAGGACTATTCCTATCATTTTTTTTTATCTTTCAGTTATTTCAGTGTATATTAAATAGAAATTAATGCAGCAAGGTTAGTTGAAATAGGCCTTTGGGATAAATCGTGTAGATTGGTAAATAGGGTTGGCTTCTTGCAGTGTTGGATTTTTACACCATTGTACTCAACTACTCTGATTTGTTTTGTCATGCAGGTCAGAATGAAGACCAGCAAATGTGTGAGCCTCTGACCCCAGAGGAGCTGCTAAGTCAAGAAGGGCACTGGAGTCAACAAACACACGTGAGCCTGTCTGTCCCGACAGTGATGCAGTGGTTAACTGGACAAAGGCACAAGCCCCTTCTTCCATCAGAGAGGGCAGATTTTAAAATAAATCTAAGATTTGAACACCACTGTAATGAAAAAGTGCCGGGTCACCAAATTTGTTTTCCACTTGTAAGTGCCTGCACAAATACAGTAACTGTTCCTGTTGAACATATGAAAACATACAAGGAGTTCAGAGATGTAATGACAGTAGCAATCAGAATGGGTAGAGACTTCGGGCGAGTGTAGAGGTCATGTTTTTTGACCACTGATGTTTACTTCACCAAATCATGAAGTATTGTGAATATTTTTGGCATTTCTAATGGCATTTTTGTTAAAGCTGTTCAGTGAGCTATTTATTATTCTGTGAGAATCTTAACAAAAAAAGACAGGCTGGCACAAGTCAAACCATAAAAATAGCTCAATGTTAGTGTTTGGTTCTCCCATTGCATTGGTTTGAAGTTGGGACCACTGCTAACCATTTATTTGAGAAAGGTCATTTAAGAACTCTGTATTTGCATTTTGTTTACAGAGCACTGACAAATGTACATGTAATATAAACTTTGAAATGTGATGCTGTTCCTCAATTCATAGTTACTTGTACTGTTGAAATTGTTCAGTCTTCCACATACAGTTTCAACATGTGTGTGGCAAATTCATGTCGTTCAAGTGGAATCAACGTTGTGGGGGTTTACATTTACTAAATTGTCAGCAAAAATTAACTTGGTTGATGTCAAAACAATAAATGGACATAATGCCTATGGCCTTTATCATTTTTCTTTTTCATTGTGAATATTAACTTTAGTGTTTTACTTTAGTGTCTACAGCATTATAATGTAAAGGGGAACTGATGCGTTTTCCACTGGAAAAAAAAATGCATTTCACTGAAGATCAAAGTGTACAAATCCACAGCTTTATTTTAAATTCTTAATTACCAAGAATCAAACATGGCATGTGGAGTTTGAACTGTCTAATGGTATTAAAGACCCCAGTTTAAAATATCTGCATACACTAGATTTAGAAGTTTAGCCAATAAAAACTGTTGAAAGTTGTGGGAGGTTCATTTAATTGTTTAAAACAAGTAACAGCAGAATAAAACAGTGGATATCTTTACTATGGCAGACTGAGTTGTTTATATACTGCATAGTAAAATATATATCCTAAACCATCCCCACAATAGTTCTGCACAAATACCTATTCATGCAAGCAATTCCAATTTCATTTGTAAGGATCAGATGAACAAACATTGAACATTTATATTACAGACTGCATGTTATCATGCCAAGTTTGAGTGAAATGTTACATAGTCAAGCGCAGCCTGGTAAATGTCTTTTCCATTGTCCTGGGAGGGAGTGATAGGATTGATAGCTGCCCTCAGCCCAGCCATAGCCTGTGGCCCCAGAGGGCACTGGATGGGTGGTAGAACTACTCCACCAGCAGCAGCAGCATCTTCTCTGTCAGGGTTGAAATCCAAGAAGTGATCTTGCAAATCCTATAAATAGCAAGTCATTTTGTTAGAACACTTTGCAATTGCCTTTTGTGTACTTCACACATTTGATCTTCAAATAATTCATTATAATTTGTTGAGAGTACACAAATATTGAATATACATTGTCGTTAAAATGTATTTAGACTTCTGATTTGATCTATTTTTGCATTATTTGTCACAATTGTTTCATATCTTAAAATATGATACAATGGGTAAACCTGATTAAACATAGCTTGGATTCAACATTTTCAACATTTGAGGTCTACCTCTAGATTCTCTGGAGCAGCCACAGGATACTGGAGCAATCCAATGGTCCAAAGTTGATTGGGAGTCAGGTTTTGTTCCGTTCGCAGAGGATGGTTATCCCACCCGGCTGTAAAAGTGTCGAGGTCCATTTGGAGGCGTGGTACAAATATGTACTGGGCACAGAATAACTGAAGGCTGTTGGAGGGATCAAGCAGGCACTCATCTTCAAGACCATGAAGTAGCTCATAATATACCCTTGTTACTGCCATCCACACATCACGCCATAAGCGCTCCACCCTTTGAGATCAAAAATACAAAAAGTGCACTGTATTAGTATTAGAATCACAGCCAGGGGTTCACTGCCATCCATTTCCTAGGTAACCAAAGGTTGAAATAATCTATATTTTGTTTCATTACAGATAGACTCTCTGTAGAAAGTGTTGAATGTATTGTAACGTAATAGGATGTTTCTCTGCAAAATGTTGAATGGGTTGCCAAATATACCCAGACTACCTGGGGGGCCCGCCCAAGTAAAGTCCATGTGTGGGAAACATTTACTCAGGTTAACTTAGGTAAGCATGGTGTCTTGATTTGAACAAATATACAAGACTCTCCACACATGTATAGAGTCGTGAACAATAACCTAATTTAGACACAGTGCATCTCTGTAGACTAGGAAGGATTAATGCTTCCTGTGAGGATATATCCTTAAGATTTGGTACTACACAGTGTTCACTGTATTGCTGTTGCCAGTCTCCCTGGCTGGGCATCAATAAGAATGACAAATCATTTTTACTTGGATCATTTTTAATGAAATCATTTCTGGTGAAGACTGTTTACGGATTATCCAAATTTACTAGGACAGAGATGTTGGTGTTAGGGTCTTCACAACGCAATTCTTTAATGCTTTGAGCATCAAAAAATAAATCACATTCACCTCCATTGTATTTTGTGAGAAAAAAAAGTGTTAGTGACAGACAGAAATTTCAATAAATAAAAACACTGATGTGTGGAAAAACTGCTTTTTTTCTCATTTGGGTTAGGGTTACCTAAAAGAAACATAACTTTGATATTTACCTTTGATTATGCACACTTTTTCCCGATATGTAGCTTGCTCTGCCACAGCCACGAACAGTGAACATGCATTGAGCAATGCCGACATTTTCAACCCCTTGGTCTCCTCTAACTCTAAATAATCACATAAGAAACAGAGACAAAGTAAAATGTTTTCAGTCAATGAATTTTGATAAAACAGGCAATCATGCTCTTGCTGTTTTCTTACCTTAATGGAAAGCCAAACTTTTCAACTGAGCTCATGAAGAAGCCAAGTGCTGTTGATGCCTTGTTATTATTTGCAGAACCCAGGTACATTATCTGGAGCATAGTAACAAAATACTTATGTGAATGTGCCATACTAAATAGAATAGAGTAATACTAGGCTCAGCCACATCGTTTTGAAAAAGTGTCAAATGTTTACCTTTCGTGAATAACCATCAATCCCAGCGAAAATAACAATACCATATCTGAAAGGAAAAATACATTTTCAGAAAGTGCATCACCTCTGAAAATTATAATACCTCTAAATTGTGTACACAAATAATTAAGGTGGTCAATTCAGATTTTATTAACCTTTAGAATCTTTTCACAGAATTGCATGTTTCTTTTCTTACTGTGCGGCTATTCTGCTTTAACCAAATTACAATAAAAAATAGGGTATTCAAAAAGGTTTAATCAGCAAAGATGGGAAGCATCCTCAGGTATACATCACTGGAGAAAACACTGCAAAGACCTTAAAGAAAAACTGTCAGTATTCAATATGATGTTCTTGAGATAGTCTCAAAGAGTGAAGTCCAATTATTTGTAAAAGCTGCACTTTAGATGGGACATCCTCCTATAATATGAGAAATTAAGCTAGCCTCAGTGTGTAAATCACTGTTTTTTCTCTTCTTTATTTCATGTAAAAGTTAAACCAATGTTGTACACATAGCCATGTATCATAATGCGTAGCAACAGCATACTTTTTCCTGACTGTATGTCATCCTCATCCTGTTTTTTTTAATGGTAAACCAATGCATTTACTGCCTAACGCTAAAGAACCATGCTAAAATAATCAAGCCTTCTTGAGGAATGTTTTTAATTTACAGCATGCACGCTGATCCACACAGTGTGGAATGGATTAAGAGTCACCAAGCACCAATCATTAAATAGCTACCCATTCACATGTTGGAATTTTATAGAATGGTGGCACAAACTAACTCTATGTGCAGCTTCATTAATAAACTGTATTAAAAAGGTTTTTTTGTTGAAATACAGCTCCAGCAATCTATAGCCTATCTTGTAATAGCATAAAAAATCTACCCGCATCCTTCAAACATGAATGGAACTTATTTGTAAAAGCTCAATTAAGAGACTCACTCTGCAAACTATTTCTAAAAACATTTATGAATATAAATATATGAACATATTATAACAATATTCTTGTGAAACATACACACACACATACCTGATAAGTTTGTGGTTTGTGTCCACGTGGACCAGTGAGTGGGGACCCTTGACAGAATATGTTCTTCTAGCAACACAGCCTAAACGTGTTATTCTCTCCAAGATCCCTGCAGAATCCACCCTGTGCATGGATGCTGAAACCTGGTCCCATCTGACACGGTGTCCCATCGCTTGCAGTTCACCCTTCATCATTCTATAGCCTATATGCGGCATCTTCAATTTAACTGAGCGCACAAGATTGTCCAGCTCCTCATCTGTGAGATTGCTGTATGATCCTGTAACTGATAGTCCATACTCACGCATCCGCCGATACACTGTCCTTTTGCAGACACCCAGGAGCTTAGCTACACAGGGGATGGGCAACTGCATGTCGATTAGGTTTTGAAGACATTCTTTAGAAATTACAAGTTTTGGCTGTCCCCTATTACCGCCCAGAACCTCTGCATAGGTAGCAGCTGGATAACTCTCCTCTTGTAAACGAAGGAGTCTTAATAAGTCAGATAAAGCACGAACAACATCTTGAGGCAGTTCTACTACATTGGCAAAAGAGCGTACAAGTCCCACTTCATGACTTAAAACAAAGTGTAAATAATCCAAATCCACAGGCTGACGTCGCAAAACTTCCTGAAGCCTTCTTAGCATTCTCTCCATGAACTGCCTCACAATCAAAGGTTCCTGTAATTAACATAAAAAAAACTCTAATGTGATGACACATGTATCAGTGCCATGACAAGCTACTCTACCATAGATCTGCCATACAGCTATAGAAAGGTTGAATTGGCACACATTTCATTAAATAGGCCTATTAATTACATTTAAATCAAATAATTTAATGTTAGAAACCATTCTTTCCAGAAATTAGCAAATGCAAAACTTTAATTTTAATTTCACATTGTTATAGAGAGTGAAGCAGAACTGGATGAACTCCGTGCAATTCATGAGATAACAAAAGATGTATTAAAATAAACTTGTCATTTCCTTGGATCGTCAGAGCAAAAACTCAAATATATAAAACCTAGTAGGCAAACATATTTTGATTATTAACTTACAGTCCTCTGTTGGGGTCGCGAATCTGCCATCTCTCTCAACTTCAGTACCACCTCCCTTGACCTGAAGCAATATTCCGGGTTTGTGCTTGTTGTCGATTCTGGTACTCATGTGACTGCACTGGACTCTGCTGTGCTGGGGTGTGATGCTGCTGAAC
>JAODJU010004587.1:0-10107 GCA_026776725.1 Gnathonemus echidnorhynchus
CAGGGCAGGCTGTCCAAGCAAGTTCAGGCAAAGAACCGACCACAAGATGCTGAAAGAAGTCTCCAAAAATCCTAAAATGTCATCACACATCATACAGGAAGGTCTTGCCACAGTTGATATCAAGGTACATGCATCTACCATCATAAAGAGACTGCACAAGTTTGATTTTCATGGGAGCTGTGCAAGGAGGAAACCCTTGCTGTTAAAAAAAAACTTCTGGGCAACACTGAAGTTTGCCAGAGACACCTAGACAAAGACTGGGACATTTGGAACAACATGCTTTGGACAGATGAATCTGAAATTGAATTAATTGGGCGCAGTAACAGAGGACATGTTTGCCGTAAACCAAAGACTTTTAGCTTTTGGCTTGTAGCTTAGCGCCGGCTCTGCTGCCACGATATGGTCTTCTTACCTCGTCAGGTAAATAGGGAACCACACTGGCATTGGCCTTTGTTTTCAGAGCTAAAAGTTGACTACCTGCATAAACAAATCTAATCGTATAAAAATCCATGTCCAAATACTAAAAATAAAAAGAAAAACGTACGCGGAGCTGCTGGAAAGGCTGCCACTCACTGTGGCGCCATCTTACTCAGGATGCCAACCTGGAGTACTTTTCATTTCAAATAAAACACAGGTTTGCCAACTTCAGGAGTGAGATTTTCAGTTTGATATGTCTGCACACATATGTAACAGTTCTTACCTTGTAAATAGTCTGCTTTTGTATTTAACCATGTAAATACACTTTTGACGTAGCTAATTTTAGGTTTACAATGGTGTAATATAGATTTGCCGTAAGATTTCTTGCGCGAGTCTAAAAGCATGAGTGTCATGCCAGATTCTTGAGATTTGGCAACTCTGAAAACGTACATTTTTTTGTTTCACCTGAGTTGATTTATATAACAAATTACATTATACAGTTCTTAAAAAGTGGAAATTTCAACTAACATGAAATCACCAATAAACTACGTCTACAAATATTTAATACTTTAATTTTAATATTCAGAGAGAGCAGGCCTGGTGGCATTATAGCCTATGCACTTTTTCTTTGAAGTGATTTTATTTTTGCACTAATGGCACTACTGATTTTACAGTACTCAGTTTCTGGGTAAATAAACATATCTTTATGTTTCAAATAAGAGTGAAATCTGTGTCTTTGTGTACTGCACAGTCAGACCTTAATACCATTACTTAACATTGGTTTCATTCCATTTCATGGAGCATAATGACTTTCAGAAATCGAAGGGAATCTTTAAACATTATACTTTTGCACTTTTAAATTTAGTCGACTAAATCAACTGTAGTTTTAGTCAACTGTAATCTTATGATATTTAGCCAACTAAAACTAGACTAAAACTAAAATAATTTAGATGACTAAATTATGACTGAAACTAAATTACATTTTAGTCAAAACACTATGACTAAAACAAAATAAAAATTTGTTGTCAAAATTAACACTGATGAGAAGGAGTGTGGTTGTACTCCAATTTATCCAATATATGATTGCTTTTATACAACAATATACATCAATATGCAACAATATACAATTGAGTAGCATTTATAAGGTAACAGTAATATTATAATATAATATAATATTATATTATATTATTTTTATAATATTAGTAAGATACAAGACTTTCTGTTTTACTTAAACATTTACAGGATTCCACAAAGAAAAATAGTTCCCACAACATCAGTGAACGTGGGATGGAACTTCAAACCTTCAGCTTACCTGTAAAATTCAGTCTATAACCAATATAGTTTTGTATTATATCACCGATGCCAGCAGTGAAACAACTAGCCAGCTTATTAGCGGAATAACTTTGCATTGTAAATTAAAATCATGCCGCAGGTGTAATAAATAAAATACTGAGGTGCTCGAGTGGCGAAGAAATCATGAGGTGGACAGCAAAATTCAGTTATTAGCAGACTCTTTTATTGCACAATCCTTAACAAGGCAGTGGTAAAAAAAAAAAAAAAAAAAACAAGCAAGAAAAGAATAAACTCACTTACACAAACAGACCAGGAGCCTTTAAGGAGACAAAAGTGGATACAGGCAATAGAAACAGGGCGCAGCGAGTCATACTCTGAAAACTTATTTTTTCTTTTCAGTTCGGCAGCTTATAAAAACTTATATCAAAATAAATCCATCAAAACAGAATGCATGTGAACCATTACTTTACTCTAACTTCTGCCTACATTCATTTTTGAAGCAGGTGGAAACGAGGGCAGGTTGTCAAAAGGCACAAAGCGAGAACCAGCCCAGCACCAGCTCTGTGTTGGTGGAAATGAGGCATATGACGTGATTGTGTTTAGATACACCTGTAAAGCGGAGTGATACAGCTAATGTGAAATGTCTGATACTCTGATAACCACACTCATAGAAAGCCTCTCGTCTAATAAGATTTCTTGGTCGGACCTACCTGTTGTATAATTTATCAACAATAAATTCTTTTCTTCGCCCTACATACGGTGACCAGATAATCCTTGTCAGGGAGGACATTTTGAGCTAGGACAGGATTTGTAATCTACCATTTCAATTAAAAGGACCCGGATTTCACTTAAGCGCTGAGTTCTTGCTGTGTGCTGATTGGTCAGTCCCCTATAATCATGCATGTGTCACAAATGTGAAACAGCTGGACGAGTCTTTCAAACAAGGAAACTAACCAGTCAAAGCACAAGAAGAGTTGAACTATTTAGCCAAACAGAGGAGCCTTTCAGTTTGAAAGTGGCTTGTAAAACCCAAAGTAGCTTAAAGTGTCCTCCCTGACATGGATTATCTGGTCACCCTAGCCCAACAGAAATGGACTTGCAAGATTGATGATTATCTGAGTGATGATCTTTGTTAGGGTTGCTGCCCGTTTGGACATCGTAGCCTAACTGGGATTGGACTCCCTTGCTTTCATTTCTGTCGGAATAGAAATCTAGCAATCAGCTAAAGGTTAATTCCTACTTCACTTTTCCATGTGTGCTTTCAGTCCACACACAAAGTGATGTAAATTTCAGCATGAATGGGTTTGCACCCGATGGTGCTCAGATTGTAGCCCAGATTTTTATATCTCATGGAAATCATGCAGTATATGACATTTTCAAAAGGATCACTATTCCAGCATTTTGAAATCTTGGTGATAAAATTTGCTGTACACTTATTCTACATGTTAATTTTTCATGTGTTTTTGAGCCATTTGGCCATTTGTCCAGTTTGAATGGGTGAGTGTCATTGGCTGCTGAGAACTAGGGTTAAATCATTTCTGTAGGCAGGGGTGTTGTCCACCACTCTTTCACATGGTAGGCATTCTCTTATTTCTTTGTCATTTACACTGGCTCAGTGCTTTTGTTTAGGATACAGATCATTTTAATGAATACATGAATAGACGTGTTTGTGGGAAATTAATTTAATTTAATTAATTAGATTTAATATAATTACTTTTCCTTTATAATTACTGCATGCTTATTGCAGAATTTGGTACAGAATTTGGTATTTCCCAGTGTCATGCAGCTTAATTACGAAATACTAACTACTACGAGATATCTAACAACAATGCAACATTAAACATGGGGTAGTAAAGTGATATGTGGCAGAGAAAAGTATGATGTGGAGCAGGGTCTTGAATACAGAAAATGCTATAGTAGTATTAAAAATTAGCAACTCAATTGCTGTGGGGATGTGTGCACATCATTTTATGTCATATTTCTTCAGTAGTGGTCTGATTACTGCTATTTAAATTGGTCAGGCATATACCTGCATTCATTATGGCAGTTATAGGTCTTGCCAGAACTCCCAGGGTTTCCTTAAAATTTTCAGTGGGGATTGGGTTCAGTATTGTGAAAATCCTTGACACTTGCTGTTGCTGCACTGTCATATTGGGGGAATGTTATTTTGTACCACTGTATACATGTATATAGATAGTATGACAATAAAGCCCACCTAATTTGACTGAAACAGATGAGGCCGAGTTTTGAATTTCAAAAAACATCTGGAAGCACTTTGTTTGTATATGCAAAGTAAGAATTGAAGATTAAGCTTGAACACTCAAGTTACACTATTGGATGAACTAGTAGATTTACATAGACAGGTATTGTCATGTCCCGATTGTGCTGCTCCTCCTGTGTGCCACGCCCCCTCATTAACCACGTCTAGTCTTGTTTAATTTAGTCTGGTGTATTTAAGTGCTTTCCTGTTCATCTTTCGCTAGTCCTGTCATTGATGTTGAATAGCTGTCTCCTGATCGTTTCCTTCCTTATTAAACCCCGTGATTACTCGATTTTTCGAGTCCTGCTCCTTTTTCCCCGGTCCGTGCTTCCCCGGGGCATAACAGAATGACAGGACTCCAAAAGAAGACACCTTCCCTGACCGAGGAGCCGTACCTCGGTCTGGTAAATGAGGTGCTCTACAAGCTTGACCAGCCTGATTTCTGGATTGACCCCGCAGCTTGAGCCCTCACTTTCCGGACAAGGGATATATCGGAGAAGATGTCCCTGTCTGAAGACTCTCACCTTGCTGAAGAGGTGAGAGTAAACCTGCGGCAGCTGAGATGCAGGGTGGCAGAAGCCATGATGAAGCAGGTAGCCACAGACTGTGACTTGCCTTAAGGTCCTCTGGCAGAATTACCAGAGGTACCCCAGGCTCCCCCGGAAAGGCCAGGGAAGAAGAAAAGGCGGAGAGACCAAAGATGGATCCGTCTCAGTCTCCACTGCCTCCCCTGCTGCATTTCGGGAGGAGCCCCTCTCTATTTTCAACCCAGGTGGTGTTCGCATCAAAAGCCCGCATCGCTCAGGTCGGCGCCCGAAGCCGCCACCGCTTCGCCCGAGCGTGCGCCCGAAGTCCGTACCTTTCAGGGTACACACTTGGCACTGAAAGGTGCCAGGGCTCTTGGGTATGCCATCCTGAGGATCCCCAAGTCCCTTTAAACAGTGGTTCCTATCCCGGCGGTTGCTACTCCGGCCCCTGTGGTTCCTGTCCTGGTGATTCCTGCTCTAATGCCCCTGGTTCCCAACCCTGAGGAGGTCCCTGATTCCCTGGTTCCTGCTCCCATGCCCCCAGCTCCCATCCTCGAGGAGGTCCCTGATTGTCGGACCACCACTCCTCCCCCCTCGGTGGAGATGGAGGAGGAACTCAAGTGGGACCCCTCAGGGATTTCCCTCATGACTGCCCCAATGAAGCCCTCTAGTGGGTCACCCCGACCACCTTCCCAGCATGGCAGATCCCGGCTGGGTCCCCGTCTCTTGGTCTCCCAGAGAGGAAGAGGACACCTGCGCCAGGGTCGGGTTCCACCCGCCCTGCCCCTGGCTCTCCTTTGGTCCCCTTTGCTTCGGCTCAGCGGTCGCCTGTGGTTCCTCCAGCTCCTGTTTGGCGGTCGCCTGCAAGGCTCAACGGTTGCCTGCGGTTCTACCTGTGGTGACTCGTCGGGCAGCTGCAGTCCTGCCTCCAATACCTGGTCGGTACCCTGCGGTTCCCCCAGCTCCGCCTCGTCGGCCGCTTGCGCCTTTGCCGACTGTGGCTATGGCTTCACCTACCATGGCTTCTGCTCCCTCCTCGACTCCTCCAGCAGTCCCTCCACCATCCTCTTCACCCCCTTCAGTGTCCCCTCCAGCTCCAGCCTCGCGGTCACTGAGGGCCCCTCCGGCTCCGGCCTTACGTTCGCTTGTGGCCCCTGCGGCTCCCGCCTTCCGCCTGCTGGGGTTCCCTCCGGCTCCCTGTTTCCCCCACCCTTTGCCTCCTTGCCCCCTGGTGTGGTTCCTCCTGTGAGTGATCTCCCTGTGTTCCCCCCTCGTCCATTTGCTCCGCCTTTGTTCCCTCCCGTTCCCTTCACTCTTCCTGTTGGTGTTCCCCCTGTGTCATTTCCTTTAGTGTCCCTGGGTCCTGTGTTTCCATCTTTGGTGCCCCTGTGTCTGACTGCATTCCCTGTAGTGTGTCGGTTGTTATCTGAGTCGTTCTCTTTGTGCCTTTTCTCTCTGTCCGTGCTATTCCCTGTGCCTCGTTAATGTTCTCACTTTTCTTTCCCCAGGTTTCATTGTGTCCCCGGTCTCGTCCCTTCGCTCCCCTTAGGTGCATCTGGTGTGCGTGCCTTTGGGTGGGGGTTCTGTCACGTCCCGATCATGCCACTCCCATATGCCACACCCCCTCGTTAACCACGTGTGGAATCCCCATGTTAGCAGCTGTATCTAGTCTTGTTTAATTTAGCCTGGTCTATTTAAGTGCTTCCCTGTTCGTTTTTCGCTAGTCCTGTCAGTGACGTTATGTTGAATAGCTGTCTCCTGATCGTTTCCTTCCTTATTAAACCCCGCGATTACCCGACTTTTCGAGTCCTGCTCCTTTTTCCCCAGTCCTTTTGCACCACAGTCCTTATTTCCCCCCCCCCCCCCAACTTTATTGATCCTGGGAGAAATTCTTGAACAAGCGAAAAGCGTGGGAAGAATCTACACTATATGGACAAAAGTACTGGGACACCTGGACATTACACCTACAGGAACTTTTTTTTAACACTTTCTAAATCCAAAGGCATCAATATGGAGTTGGTCCCCGCTTTGCAGCAATAACAACTGGCACACTTCTGGGAAGGCTTTTCACAAGACTTCGGAGTGTGTCTATGGGAATGTTTTCCCCATTCATCCAGAAAAGCATTTGTGTGGTCAGGCACTGATGTTGGACATGATGATCCATTCATCTCATGTTGAGGGCTCAGTGCAGGCCAATCAAGTTCTTCCACACCAAACTCACCCAACCATATTTTTATGGACCTTGCTTTGTGCAATGGGATACAGTCCTCCTGGAACAGAAAAGGGCCTTCCCCAAACTTTTCCAACTAAATTGGAAGGATACAATTGTCCAAAATGTTTTGGTATGCTGAAGCATTAAGAGTTCCCTTCACTGAAACTAAGGGGCCTAGCCCAACCCATGAAAAACAACGCCATACCATTATCCATTCTCCACCAAACTTAACAGCTGGCACAACACAGTCGGACAGGTAATGTTCTCCTGGTATCCACCAAACCCAGACTTGTCCATCAGACTCCCAGACAGAGAAGTGTCATTGATCACTTCACAGAACACATTTACACTGCTCCAGAGTCCAGTGACAGCATGCTTTACACCATTCCATCCGATGCTTTGCATTACGCTTGGTGATGTGAGGTTTGCATAGAGCTGCTCAGCCGTAGAAGCCCATTCCATGAAGCACTTAGCACACAGTTTTGGAACTCTGCAGTTATTGAGTCAACAGAGTGATGGCAACTTTAACACACTGACCAAACAGTGGTCAGCGACCCCACTCTGTTACTTTACATTGTCTGCCCTGAGTTTCTGTTGTATCGAAACACTTCCACTCTACAAGAATACCACTTACAGTTGACTGTGAAATATCTAGCAGGGAAGAAATTTCACAAAATAATTTATTGCAAAGGTAGCATCCTATGACAGTACCACGCTTGAATTCACTAAGCTCTTCATCCATCCATCCATCCATCCATCCATCCATCCATTATCCATACTGCTTAATCCATCTGGGTGAGCTCTTCAGAATGACCCATTTTTTCAGAAATGTTTATAAACCTAACTGCATGGCTAGGTGCTTGATTTTATACACCTGTGGCAATGGATCTGAATGAAACGCACACATCGCAAAGACAGCTGACACCACCTACGACCACTTAACAGGTACTTAAACCTTGCACTGGCAACAGCACAGTGCAAGATATTGTTGTTATGCACGTGCTGAGCAGTTTGACTCTGTGTTTTCTCCCCAGTTGTGGTCTGTCCTCCTTTCCCTTCCTGAACCTCCCGCGCCTCCTGCCAGCCCTCTTGCCCTTCTGCCCCTTCCATGAAGCCCCTCGTGTACTTCCCTGTGTTCATCGTCCACATCCTTGGATTGATCTACCGGCTTCTCGACTTTCAGCTTCCTTTCTCCCGACCCCGACTTTGGATTGCGCTTCGGCTTTTTATGAAATGATTGTACGGCTCTGAACTACACAGCAAAATCAGCAGTTAATTTTTCAGGGTTAGATGAAAGTGTTGACATGTAGTGTTGAAACAACACTAAGCATACTTGATTGTGCACTGTCAGTGTCAAAGTTACGACAGAGTTGGTGCATTTTTGTAGTGTTAATACAACAACTCTTCATGAAGGTTAATTTGCCACGCCCTAACTCGCGAGGGCTCATTAAGGACTGAGACGTTGGCGGCAAGCGCCATTTTAGATGAGCATGGAAAGCCCGCGAAACAATGTGTTTGTAATTTACATTTGCACAAGCATATGTATTTATATAAACGCTTTTAAAACGATTTCTCATTTCAGATATATTTTAATTTATAAAATGAGTATCATATGTTTAAAATGAAAAATATCTTTTAGCGTCCTACAGTTCCATATACATGGTGGATTGAAACGGAAACTGGTAAGTTAGCCGTTTTAGACGATTGTATTAATGCATATAATCTATAATGTTATCCACGTCTTCTTAAGAGGTATTGTTCGTAACGTGAGGGAATTATCAATATGCTACTATTTTAATTACTTAAATAGCGAGCTGTAAACTTAATCAGCGCTGCGAACTTAATCGCCGTCTTCTCCACAATTTTAGGACCGAGAAAGACAGTAGCCTATAAACAATGTTTTGCTCATCGTTGTTTTTGTCAGGGTATGTATGGGCGCTTGAAGTCTTTGAAATGCTTAAGTTGTAATGTGTTTCGAAGATTTGAAAAGTATTTGGATTTTTGGGAAATAATTATCCTCATAATCAATCGTTTTACTGTTACATCAGCATATGCAATATGACTGTATAGGTTGTTTTAGATAAAGAAAGGATTAGTATTTTTTTTTTCTGCCTTTGCATTGAGTGAAGAATGCTTATGCGCGACGACAGCGTGATTGGCGCGGGTTCTTAAAATGGTGTGCCGTTGGTGGGTCACCGAATGGGAGATAGCAACATGTTAGTTTAACAAACGTTAGTATAGAACAAAGTAAGAAGGAGGACTAAATCTGCATATAACCACTCGCACAGTCTGCCTAAAAAAACTTCAAGATTCAACTTCATGGGGGAATATGCACTTGCGAACCAGCAAAACAGTAAGGTGTGGTAGGCGATTTTCCATTGGCTAAGGTGGCAAGTTAAGGTTTAAGTGGCAAATTCACTTTTAGCCTAAATTAGCACAATAATATATATACTGCAGGACGTTGCATACCGTTTGCATCATTGCATGGTATTTATTACACCAAGTGAATTTGGTTTGTTTGTTTTGCACTACATTTTACTATTTCTATTTGGATAACATTGGAGCATATACACAGTATGTACTGATAAGATATGTCTCCAGCAAAATCTATTGCATAATGTGTATTTACAATGTTAGCACAGTGTGATGTTTCAATTGTTTTAAAGTGCATTCAAAAAGTCAGCTAAAGTGTTTTGATTCGGTATGCGGTGATTTATTGTAATTTGGTGATTTATCGTGATAAAATGACTAATTTCTAGTGTATATGTATATACATATGTAGTCAAACACAACTATAAGGTGCTGAAAAATGTAATGTAGTTGGTTTAGTTTGTGTGGTTAGTTTGTGTGGTTCAATGTTAAACTTAAATGGGTTTGCTATTTAATATTAAAGGTTAGATTAAAATGTAATATGATTATTCCTGTTTTATCTAAATACTTACAAATCTTGTGAATTTGTTTTGGAATGCAGTTTGACTGGAAGATTCTGGCACTCATTTTGTTGATCTCGGTGGTGTTACTTATTGCTGTGTGGTGGTTTTGCAGCAAATTGCTGGTGAGTTGTTATTATTATTATTCTTCTTATTATTATTATTATTATTATATTGTTGTATAAAATGACCAAATCCCAGTGATGCATTATGATACAATAGACAATACAAATATTGGTTTCAGGAAAAATGCTTTTGAAAATGCGACACCAAGAAAAACAGAAGTATGTGAAGGTGACAGAGACTGATGGGATATACACTCACCTAAAGCATTATTAGGAACACCTGTTCAATTTCTCATTAATGCAATTATCTAATCAACCAATCACACGGCAGTTGCTTCAATGCATTTAGGGGTGTGGTCCTGGTCAAGACAATCTCCTGAACTCCAAACTGAATGTCAGAATG
>JAODJU010004588.1:0-10106 GCA_026776725.1 Gnathonemus echidnorhynchus
GTGCCTCCCCCCGGCCCCGCAGGTGGCCCCGGCGGCTCCCGATGGGCCCCAGAGTGACGATTCATGAGGCTCTTGTGACGAGCGCCTTCTTCGGTAGTCGGGCGTTTTTATGAAACATCTGCAAGCGATGGAAAAGCGATTTGGAAGACCATCACTCAGCGAGCCTTTCGCCTGCCGTCTGGATTCTTATTCTGATAAGAATCTGTACATTTTTCTGCTCAGGAATGAACTGTTTCGCCCACCAAAGGTGAAACACGGCTGAGATAAATAACAATGAGTATAAATATCTGGATATAAATAATGTTTTTTACTACTCTGCTGTATTTAACCAGCATTGAGCTAAACACAGAGGCATTTCAACACAGTGTCTCACCGAACAAATGATTTCCAGCATTTTCAATTTAATGTATAATACTGTGGAACTTATGTTAAAGGATTAAGCAAAGTTGCCTGTTGGGAATGATTATTTTGACTGCAAGAATACAGTTATACTGGATAATACAGTGTATCTCCTGGTTTTTAAAACATTCAGCTGTAAAAGAAAATCAAACTATAAGAAGTTACTTGTAATATTCTTACGAGCTTCACAAAGCATGAGTTCAAAACACGTGAGAGTAGGTGGGGCTTTGGTTGCTATAGAGACTTTGAGTATACAACTCAGCAATCAGTCAGCGTTAAAGGTCACATTTCCGGTAGTTTTAACTGTTTTCCTAACATTTAGCAGACAAACCAACTGGATTGAGGGAAATAAATATCTTCAGTTTACTAGACCTTATGTTCACTTTCTGATAATATTATGCTTGCATGCAAATGTACAAAATGATATTATAATTAAAATTTCACTCAGGGTTAATATTGTTCAAGCTAATCAGCCAATCCAGCCAATGCAATATTAACACAGGACCAGTTAATGGTCCAATCAGTGTTTAGCTACACATGGGTGTTGAAGGCTTACATTAGCGTTCCCAAGAGGTCAAGTTTGCTAAGTTCACATGAACAGTACATCAAAATAAAGTCGGCACCAACGAAAATCTGACACTGATTAATACAGAAGATGGCCTGTACAGAAGATGGCCTGTACCATCTCTGCATGCTTAGAGACTGACCGTCTCTTCATGTGTCCCTCCATAAAAACATAAATGCTCTGTGTAGATGTGGGCTGTTGTCTGCTGACCTGTGTTTGTGACCAATGCACACAACGGGGGCTGACAAATACATAAACATAATATATAAAAATACATAAAAATACGGAAGCCCAGATTTGCCAAAAATAGCTTAATTCTAAAAGAATGATGAAAGGGCACAGATCATCATCATTGTGTCAACAAAGGTCAGATGGGTGAGGCTTGCAAAACAAACTCCTGTTATATGTGTGGACATCCACATATCACCTTCCACATATATTTACCAGCCTTTTTCAGTGTAATCGATCCCCTCTGTACGATTGTTTATGTATCGGCTGTATATATACTACTGGATCTGTGAATTTCTTGGTTGCTGGAACACAGATGCAAACATCTAATTCACTTCTCACAATACACCTGCATGTTTTATGGCTGCGCCTTATGTTGTGTGGATGAACTGCTTCGGAACATACCTGGCATTTGTCTTCAAACGCTCGTTCCTCCCCCATGGGTGAAAAGAAGTTGATTTATTATGGTTTAAGGCCAAGCACCTCATCTGCCTCTAGGTCTTCATGAGAATCAGTCTTGACTACGGTGTTAGAAAGACCAGTTCTGAGTTAACAATAAAATTTGTTTGTTTAATAAGACAAACAAAAACAGGAAACAAAGACGAGGATTCCTAAGCGAAGACGACTGTCAGCTGAACAGAGGCAATAAAGAGTCAGAGAGATGGTGACGGACTCTTTGAAGTGACATATAAAAATGTGAAGAGCTGGGCAGCTGTGGATTTATGACGATGACAAATCTGCATATAATCGGCGCTAATCTCACGGGCCTTTGCTCTCTCTGCAGATGAAAGACTCACCCTCCTCAAACAGTCACATTGATGATCAGTGATGTAATCTAAACAGTGGGAAAAGTCGTGCCGTTTCAGGGCTTTTTGGTCGACGGCAGACTTTGAAGAGAACTGCCAATTGCCGGGCGGGAGGGGGACTCTTGGTTTTTAAGCCGTAGCCCGGGCCAGCCGTGGGCTGACTTTAAATGCTCTGCACACGCCGTTTAAACGCTTCATGCAATGAGCCTGGGGGATTTGTTGCTGGGGCGAGTATGGGGGGGAATGCAGATAAGTGAGCACTCAAGGTCTCAAAATGTTGTTGTACTGGCCGCAATGACAGCAAAGTATTATATTCTTAAAATATTTACTAGAATTTGGAACCTGTGGCTAGACCAGTCGTTACAGATGTCACTAGAATAAATAACTCATAGTCTTCCATGCCATAATGTACTCAGTCTATTAACCCTTTAATACGAGCCAGTCTAACTGTAAGCACTAGGTGGTGCTGTGACCCTTCACAAAACGGCCAAGCCTTGGATCTTAAACCTTGTTATCGCAGTCAGGAAGCTCCAGAGTGAGATGCCAAGGTTGGTTCTGTGAGAAATACTGCATGACATATTCACTTCAGGTTCCAGCTGTTCCTTAAAAAGGGCCACTAATGATTCCCTGCAACTCAACAGCATATATGACTCAAAACGTAAGTATTTGAATGTCACTTAGATTACGGCACTTGGAAAGACCGTCCAGGTGAGAGGAACACAAGAATGCGGTGGAACATGTTCAGATGCGGAGCGTAGGCACACTGCAAAAACCCACGCAGGGTACGCCTGCTTATCCTGCACGTAACCAGGCCCTTCAGTGTGGAGACGTAGGCAGTCTATAGTGAGCAATGAATACTGATAACGAGCAGGCAATATGAAGTACTTAATTATAATAGTCTTTGTGATATTTTGAATCAAGTAGAAATTAAGTCAAAGGGAAATGTCATTCAGAGAAAAATGGAAACTTAAAAAAGGTTTAAATGCAACATAACATTAAATGGGATTTTTTGATGTGGACTAACGAAACATGCCGTTTTTCTAAATGTTAGACGGTACAGTAATGGTGTAATCAGTAACACTGCAGGACATGTCAGATTGGGGCCTTAGCGAGACGTCCAGCAGCTCTGCTGTGATGGTACCAGGGCTCTAGTCAAAACAACCTGTTCTGTAATTTGCAAGCACAGTGATTTGCGAGTGGAAGGCCTACAGGCCGGAGGAGGGGGGGCGCCACCCGCTTGTTCTTGCCTTTGTGCTCTGGGAACACGATTATCGCTCACAGTGTGCGTTCCCTGGCGTGGCCCGCGGACCTGAGAGCCTCAGCTAGCAAACTGCCCGCATTTGGGAGGCAGATAACCTGGTGACCTGGTGAAGGGGAGAGCAGAAGTGGAGAAAGTGAATAAGGCAGATACTGGAGGATACTGGAAGTAATGGAACAGCGATGCTGTGGTTATTAAATGTGGTTTATGAAAGGCTGCATGGCATTCTATGCATATCAGGTCATGTAATAAACATAGACCTCAGCGGTTATGTTTTCACACCGCTCTGTGATGGTATACTCTTCAGTCAGACTCGTATTAAATACATCACAAATGTATCAATACAAGAGCAATAAATAATAATAAACTGTAGTGAATATTTTACATTTAGTATGTTTAACCCTTTCAGGCTCAAATTAAGTTTTAGTAACAGGAAAAATCTGATATTTGGGGAAAATTATCATGAGTAAAAAAAACTCATAAAATATGTATGTGGGGTAATAAGGTAGTTAGTTTTTAACTGTTGAAATCAGCAAATCAGCAACGCCTGCCTTGAGAGGGTTAATTACCATCTATTCATTCCTTCCTCCTGGGTATGACGTTAATCTACATCCAGCCCTGCAACTTACAGGGAAATTTGGGGGTTGATTGCAGGATTGGCTCTCCAGCCACCAGAAAAAAGCTCACACTGTTCCATTCGGACCGGTGTGGTGCTGAAGTATCACCCACTGCATGGCTGTGCTCAGGTTCTCACCTGAGGTGGTGGGTGCTGTCAGCACGTGCTCCTCACCTCTACCTCTCTCATCCACCTCTCCATCCATCTTCCATAACGGTTTATCCGGTCTTGGGTCACAGGGTTCCTGAATCCCATCCCTGGAAGCAGTGTGGATGAGGGAGAGGATAGCCAGCATAGTGGTATATTTAGTTATTTACATGGAATATTTACAGTAAGAAACTGAAAAAGTTTAGACTTTTATGCCTTTAAGAGCATCGGGTGTAGTGTTGTGAGAGAGCAGGTCGTTTATAACGTCTCAGTTAATTAGATGCAGTTAGTTAGTGTAGGATGGAGCCACATAGTCTTTTGACCTCCGTCTCTCTCTCTTACTTAAGCTTTATTCTGTCTCAGAACTCTCTAACAAATGGAAAATTTACATGTAACAGTCTTATTACCTTGTAAATAATCTGTAGGGTTTGCAAAACACCCCGACACATTTGACGTAGGTAATTTTAGTAACCTCTGGACTGTTTCTGCATACTCATGTATGTCACACCCACACGATTCTCTGTTTGTAGGAGCGGACTGTTATACCTAAAGACAATTCGAGATTAGTGTACTTATACATATATAGTATTAAAACTGAATTTACGTCTGAAAGCTCATTCAAAACCAGTTTCCTCCTGAAAAACACAATGAGCTTTCCACCTTATCTTTTCTTCTTAATGACTTCAGTCTAATTTGTCACCCCTCTACTCATAAAGAAAAATACTGTATGTAGTCACTACACTTGAAATAAATCACCGTTAAGCACCCATAAATCATACCAATTCACTTAGTAAATCAATGTCACAATGTTGCCCCAAAAAGCATCTGGGAGGATTTCCACCCTATGACAGATACAGAAAAGCTCCCTTTCTTTATCCGTGACCATGCAACTGACCTCTTCCCAACCCCCCTACTCTGCGTTCTGTTGCTGCTGGCCCAAGGGAACACACTCGTTCCAGACATGGAGGAGAGCTGGGATGAACAGGGCTGTCAGTGTTCGTACACCTGCTGCAGTGCGATGCTCCTCCAAGGGACTTCAAAAACCCAGCAGACAGGGCTGAGTGAGGGGAAGGGGTCAGGGATGTCAGAGAGCATTCGGAAAAAGTCACGTACCGCAGGTAATCGCCTGGTTATAAAGCTGCCATTCTGTTTCAGATCTACTTAATAAGAAGACATATATGACGATAGCCAAGTTGAAAAAGTTTCAAGTTTGAAAAAAAAAAAAAAAGAGAAGGGCATTATTATGGTACAATAAACAGCACCTTTAAGGAATATTGCCATATAAAGATAACTTTCAGGCAATTCGACCTTCAGCTTGGCATTTAGGCACCAGATAGAACATTAACTTCTAACAAAGACACAGAATTGGGGAAATATGCAAAATCCAGTAAAAATCACCAGAATTGCCACAATTTATAGAATGTAGAGATGTCACAATGTCAGGATCTGCTGACCTGTTGCAATAGCACATCATTATGAGTTTAGTGGCAGGAAAAATACATGAGTCAATGGCAGTTCATAAGCTTGCTGTCAAAAGACGTCTTTCCTGGGGGGGGGGGGGGGGGTTGGGGGTTCTGCAATGCATGGTGCAGTGGGGTGTTATATTGCTTTAAGTTCAACTGAAACCTTCATTCAGGCAGATGGCATCAAACACCAATCATCTATCCACCATTATCTGCATGACACATCAGTCATTGTCACTAGTGGTAAAGATTTTGCTGATAGCAGAAGTTGGTGTATGTTTAAGAAGAAAAATGAGTGAACTAACTACATACCGGTTGGGAAAAATGAAAACTTAACCTAAAAAGAAAACTTAACCCAAAAAGAAATCTTAACCTAAAAAGAAACCTTTTACCTGCAGCATTTCAATATTTGCTGCATCTGCAATATATACTTAAAATCTATGTATTATGTATTTTTTGCTTTTGTCAGAACAATCTTTCTGTTTCAAGATATGTTAATCCATTATATTAATCTATGTTAATAACCAATTACAGCTTTAAGTACTGTATAATTATTTCGTTTTTAGATATTATTATCATGGTGTGCTACAGATCGGTAGTAACCTTGAGCAATATTCTGAACTTGAGTGGTGTCAGTAAAAAAAAAAAGAAAAAAAAAAGAGGTAAGTTGATAATTGTATTTTGTCCGAGTTACAGCAAACAAGCAAATAAATCAATTGTTTGGTGTAATAAGTAGTTCTACTCAGGGGGAAGGACGATTCCAAAAAATATAATTGTTTTAGTCTGGGTTGGGGGCCTAGTATGATATACTTTCATGGGGCCCAAAATTTCCAGCAGCACCCTTGGGTGTAATATTTAATATCAATAGTTAATATTTGTTGGGTTTCTGTATGCCTCAAATCATCTGCAATTCAAGAAGTAACATTTGTTGAGCTGTAAATTTGGGTTAAGTAAGTTAAGGATCTTCAATCATCACTGAACGTCTAAGAGTGAAAGATCAGTCCCACCCTGCTGCTTACTGGCTAAAGTCATTATTAGCATGAGAAATACAATCACTTATTATTTTAGGTGCGATTGGTCTGTTAAGCCAACCACAGAGAGCCTGCGGGAAATGTGCTCTCCAAGAAAAATACAAGCCGATCTGACAACATCTATGCTGACAGATCAGTAGATTTCCTTCTTCTATGCTAATAGAAAATCTATTTAGTCTACACTGACTGATATTTTTTGTCATTTTCTAACCCTATATTTTTAAATTAGACACACAAGTAAGAATGCTTGCAAGGAATATGTTCACAGTATGTGGCTTTATGTTACCCCCTGCTAATGCAGGAAGCTGTAAGGTTTCGTCTTTTCAGGATCCACGCTGGACGCGCCTTTTGTGCAATAAACCTCCACTCCGTCTACACTAAACAGTCCTTTAGAAAGGCACTCCTCCCTAAGCTGAAATAGCCCAGCCCACAAACTGGTAGTTTTGCAGTGTCATCATTAAAAATCTTAATTGCTCAGATTGTTTAAGTAGATAACACTAAGGTGTAAGCAGATCTACAATAAAGAAAATTTGGTAACACTTTACTAAAGCAGTCATTATAATGGATTATAGATACCTTCATAATGCACTAAAATGCATTCATAAAGTATTATAAATACAGCTATAACAATTTATAAAAGGCATAACACATTTATAGCAATTATTATTCATTATGAATGCTCTATGAAGCTCTTGTTTATAGTGCACTATAAATACCTTAATATATATATTATGCTTTTTAGTAGGCCTATATAAAAGGATTTCTTCATTGCAGATTATTAGATAGTTCAGTTCAAGCATGCATTTATACAACATTAACTATGCATTTTAATAAGAATTGGGTATTTCCAGAGGAAATATCAATGCATTTCAAATTGGATTTACAATAGTCCAATGTTAAATTAAGTATTATAGTTCTTTGTACTGAGGTAAAACTTATGTGTTTACTGCGTTTCCATAATTAAATTTATTTATAAAGAAGCGTATACAACCCAGCTTTGACTTCATGGATCATAAAGATGGTTCTCTCTGGGTCTGTGCCAGTGGTCTGAAACGGATTAGTGCTTGACAGTGCAAGTCCAGTAGTAAGTTGGTTGTATTAGAGTATTACAGTAGTACAGTCACCTGTGTGCCTACGTGTGAGGGGACAGTGTCTGTGTCTCACATACTTGGCTTACTGTACTGCAACTGTGGTGATTATCTAACGCAAAGGAGAGTATGCAGTATTATGCAATTACTTATTAAGTGTTAATATGTTAGTTAAGTGTTAGTTAGTTATTCTCATGTTTGTTCATCATTAATGAATTGTCACACATCTTTTATCTCAAGCAAGTACTATACTTGTTACTATATCTGTTAATTCTCTAAACCTTTGTAACCTACAAAGGAACTACTGAAGTAACAAGTCATGAATAACACAAGGGAAATACTGATGTCATTATTAATGAATCGTGACACATCTTTCATCTGAAGTAGCGTCTATATCTGTTCATGATTTGTACTTCAGCACTAGCTGAGTCACTACTAAGTATTTGTGTCCCCTCAAGACAAATGGGAGCATATGAGTCATTCACACAAACTCATCGCCTCAATTGAAACATTGTTTGAACTGTTGATTTAGCCTCTAGGGTACTTAATCAGATTAGCATTTAAAACTAACCAAAAACTGTGTAAAATATCTTATCATTCAAGTTGATTGTTTATAATGAGTTAATTGTAATGCAGTTACAAATTACATTTTGACTACCTACTGTATGTTGTGAAAGTACTTTTTAAAATCCTCAAATCAGAGCAACAAATGACATAATTTTAATGTAGGCCTACCTAAAAACTTAACCTTGTGATACTTATTAATTTCCCTCTACATGCTTCCATTAGGAAACATAAGAAAACATGATGTTAACTATCACTCCTGTGCCGACGACACCCAAACATACATTTCAGTTACGCCTAACCACACCACACCTATTGTCACTTTAGCTAATTGCTTTAACGAAGTCAAAACCTGGATGGCGGACAACTTCTTATCGTTAAATGCTCAGAAAACCGAGGTTCTGTTGTTTGGAGGCAGGTCTGCAGATAGGAGGAGTATAATCTCCGCACTTCACTCCAGAGGGCTGAACCTTTCCTTCAGCAGCTCAGCCCGTAACCTAGGTGTCATCTTAGATACAAGCCTCTCATTTAAATCTCATGTAAATGCAGTATCGAAGGTGTGCTTCTTACAGCTGCGCCAAATCGTGACGATTTCTTACTATTCAAGACACAGAGAACCTGATAGATGCCGTTGTATACAGTAGGTCAGACTACTGTAGTGCTCTGTTATCTGGGAGCACACGCTGCACATTGAACACCTTGCAGCGTATTCAAAATGCAGCAGCTCAAATTGTCACAAGGAGCAGGAAGTTTGAACACATAAGCCCTGTTCTTGGTTCCCTTCATTAGCTTCCTGTTAGGTTTAGAGTCGACTTCAAAGTTCTCTTACTTACATACAGTAAAAGGCACTTAATGGTCCTGCTCCTGCCTACCTGACAGAATTACTTCAAGTTTACGAGCCGCGTCGTCCACTCAGGTCCAGTGGTGGAGGAAGTACTGAAGCTTAGTACTTAAGTAAAAGTACAAATATCCTGCAAAATATGTGCTCAAGTAAAAGTAGAAGTGCAACATCAACAATATTACTTAAGTTAAACTGCTAAGTACTTACTTTTAAATTTACTTTAAAGTATTTTTTTTAAGTAAAAGTACTCACAATGGTTTGTCTCAACGTCTGGGGTGTGCCATTTTGTAAAAGAATAGTACATATACTGAATTAAGCCTCTACTGATGTCATTGCTCGTAATAATTACAAGTAACTATATAGTATATGTGTACTGGAAAGTATGGTGTGCTTATTGTGTGTGTACACTGCAATACTGTGTGTACCCTGACTTAGAATTATGTGGATGACAAGTTATCTACTAGGTATTACCCACTAATATACCATTAAGATAAACCAATCAGGATATGATACATCTTTAAATTATTTATGTACTTGCAAAACTATTCAACACATCTGTTAAGAGCAGTACTGTATCTGGCCACCCCATCCTACTGTCTGCTGTTGTTGGTCTATTGTTGGGTATATTTTGGAAAGTGTAGGAGTGATGTCTGCCCTATGGGGGGAGAGGGACTTGAACCCTGGCCCTTGAGGCAGCAGTGTTAACCACTGTGCAATCTGGCCACCCCCTCCTACTGTCTGCTATAGGTAACTGATGTAGTTGCTTTCTTTAGGCACCAGTTCTCATTGTCAGTGATCCAAGCTGTTAGCAACCATGGTACCTGTAGTTTGGACCTGGTATTCTGGCATGGGAGCCCAGTTGTATTGTTGGTCTATTGTTGGGCATTTTTTGGAAAATGTAGGAGTGATGTCTGCCCTATGGGGGGAGAGGGACTTGAACCCTGGCCCTTGGGCTGGGAGGCAGCAGTGCTAACCACTGTGCTATCTGGCCACCCCCTCCTACTGTCTGCTGTAGTTGCTTTATTTAGGCTCCAGCTCTCATTCTCAGTGATCCAAGCTGTTAGCAACCATGGTACCTGTAGTTTGGACCTGGTATTCTG